>MIQA02007174.1:0-47874 GCA_001887855.2 Sclerospora graminicola | reverse complement strand
CAGTATATTCTTCCACTCATTGGTAACTGGTTTTCCTTCCAAAAATTACATTTAGCGGGTTGAACCTTCAAACCTGATAAAGTACCGAAATGTCGGACGATGTTCAATGTTGCAGCCTATGTCGAAGGAAGATAGTAGAATCGTCCACAAAGGCGGAGAACTTGTGCTCAAAGCCTCCCCTGCCTCCTCCTGGGACTGAAATACCCGTTATGTTGCGCAATCGCTATCCCAAACGGTTCAACTGAAAAAATAAACAACAAGGGGGCTAGAGGGCACCCTTGTCTAATATCTCATCGCACTTCTATTGGTTCCGAAACCATACCATTAATGAGAAACCTAGCTATTGTGCCGTCGTGCAACGCTCGCATCAACTGATAAAACCATTGAAAATCCGAATTTTTCCAATGCCGTATCAAAAATTCCATGTCAATTCTGTCGTACGCCTTCGCAAAGTCTAGCAAACGAACACCTGGGCTGTCTTCTGGGGACCAGTTCGCCTCGGGCTGTACCCCTTGTAAAATATTCATCATGACCATATTTGCCCTGTCCGTGCGCCTTCCTCGCACGAACCCCTGCTGGGACACTCCAATCAGCTTCCCCACGAAAGTCTGTAGTCGAGTCGTCAAAATTTTCGCAAATATTTTGTAGCTGGTTTGTAGGAGGAATATCGGCCTGTAGTCCATTGTGTTCTGAGAGTCCCTTTTCTTGCGCAAAGGAATGACAATAGCTTCCTTAAAGGAATCCGGGTGAGTACCTCCAACTAAACTTTTTTTGTAGACGGAAAGTAGGCCATCCATGAGCTCTTTCCGGAAATCCTTAAAGAAATCATTATTTAGGCCGTCCGGCCCTCCTGCTTTCCGTCGTTTGAGCCTTCTTATTGCCCATGTGATCTCCTCTGCCAAGATCGGGGCCATCAATAACTGATTGTCGTGCGGCGTTACTTTTGCTATATTGTCAAATTTAACAAATTCATTGAAGTTGGAGAGAAACCGGTCCTTGCTCACTGATCTGTGACTGTTCCCGAGAGCCTGCTTCCATACCAACGCAAACTTATCCGAAATGCTTAACTCCGACATATTACAGTAATACCTCACATTATTCACACCCATAATACATTATATCCTTCACAAATTAGCACGTCACAATATTATTTTAAAGATTTTATATGTGTTTATTAATTAAGCTGTTGTTCATTGGTATGTGTGTGAAGATTGGATTTGGCAACATACGCAAATGGTCGCACCATGTGTTTAGCAAAATGATTAACCCGCACTGACACTGTATAGACCACCGCGTTGATTAGGAAGTGTCCCATGCTAAAACTTTCACCCTATTGCACAAAATCGCAGCATTTCGCCAGTTAAACAATGCGCCCACAATCAATTCGCGGAGGTAACCTCAGTCTATTTGTATCGAAAGTTTTCTGTCTGTAAATACTTGCACTTGGTCGCCGGGTCGATAACCATTTTGCACAGTCTTTTACATCATACCATATTATTGGCCAAAATAGTTACCTTTTGTTTTTTATATCCTCGAAAATTTCACCTGTTACCACGGTGTGAATCATGTGGGGTATATCTGTACCTACCTCATGTGCCACACTGATGTGTGAAACCCTCTGATTTCTCTCCCATATAGCAGTTTGTCGAAAAAGCCAACGGACGTCATCCACTGAACATCGTAGTTTCAGTCCTCGTCTCCATCTGGTTAGTCGAGAAGTTCATTTCGCTTGATCTGCCTCATCTGCAATCAGTCCGTGCATGTTCCGTACAGACCTTGACGTAACGTTCGCGCCTTCCGTCTCCGTCTTTGCGCCTCCCTCTTTCGCACCGTCTGAATTGCTTTAATCCATTTCTGCCAGAACGAGTCCCAAATTCCGGCTGTTATCGTGTCCACCACTCGATGTTCTTCTTGTTCATCTCAAACCTCTTCTGCACAGTACATAATCATACGGAGGAAGTACATACTATATAAAACTAAAACCCGTGTAGTTTTAAACTGTTTGAACACAGAATTTCGGGAGTTGTTTAAGTGTAGTACCCATGAGGTTGTTAGTTTGCTTTGGTAATCTCCCTTTTTCACTGCTACAATCGAGTGTGTTTAATATTAAAAACGCATCTACGAACCCGAACGGAGTCATTCGCGACAAGTGGAATTCAATGCCCACAGCGCGCTGGCCAGGAAGGATCTGAATCATCATCTTGATAGAAGACGTAATGAATGCCCCGCCGAAGCGAAATCCACCGATGTGAAGGACCTGGCTGTGTCGAACCGATGTATCAGATGATGATGGGAGAGTCCAAGTCCGCTTAAGAAGCGTGGGAGATGTGTGTTTCTCATGAATCCGCGCGTTTACTGATGGGTTCGGCAGCTAAAGTAACTCCATGAGCTTATGATATCTACCGGTGGGGACTTAATGGAACATAGGATAATGTACGGTGAGTTGTTTGCCAATTTGGCTGCTGTCGCTGAAATCCTCTCCGAGACCAAGATAGTGGTGACTAGGCAGTGTGCCAAGTGAGTACGATGATATGGTGCGACTAGTGGGGCTAGTGAGCATGTGAAAATACTAGACGCGAAGGGGTTGATTCATTCAAAGCGCACGGTGAAGGAGAAGCCTTTAAAGCAAAGTCGATTTATCTAATGAGAGCGATGATCAACGTACACGACGCTTGAAGATACATGGTCGCGTTGTTGGGAACAACGGTGGTATCAGGGTTAGATGTTCGAACGCCGCACCTGTAAGTGCTAGCAGACCCGCCACAAGAAATCTGAGTGCTCTCGACTGAAGGGCAACAGTTAGGCTTCGGAGTTCTCGTTCGCGGCGACTCGTGATGGTGTGGAGTGGTCGGCAAGATGGTTGTGATAGCTTGCACGTGTCCACCGATAAATACGAGACTATGTACTCGCTCGGCACCAACAAAAATGACCGAGCACCGTCATGCGGCAGTTGGGGAAGGTATTGTTCTTGTGCCTTTGAGTGCTGTATTTTATTCTCCCTCCGTTTTATTTTCTTTCGGTACAGTTGCCTAACCTTTTTTTATTTTGGTGCGGTCCAAAGTTATACGAAATGGATATCTATTTGGAGATATATTTACTTATTCCTTCCTGGGGCTCGACATTCCGTTTTTTGGATAATGGTGGTGTTTTCCCCTTACATTTTACTGCAGCTGCTTATGAGGCGGCCCTAGCAGCTTGCTTCTTCTTCGTCATCTCTTTCTTCTTAATAGTCCGTCGCACTTCTGCCGCCGCCGTAGCCGTAGCCGCGACAGCGGTAATTTTTGGCGTGATTTCACTCTTGATTCTTTTACCGCGATCAAAAGCCTCTCGACTGCACGCAAATGACACAGGCAGGTTGCCTTTTTTGAAAAAAGAATCCTAGCCATTGTAACGAATTTTAAACGCGTTCCCGTTGTTGCCCAGAAGGATCCCTTCCGTCACCGTCTGCATCGTGATGAATATTTTGTTGAGAGTGCTGCTTCGCACGTCGGCAAATGTCTCGCCCACGGCATTTATCAGCTTTTCCGACACCACGACACTCGCATTGATATTGCAGTGACTGTATCGATCGGAAGTAGCCCAGGTTAGGCACATTTAGGTCTAGAGAGTTCGCTGGCTTGCACGTGAAGCGAATGTTCCAACCACCGCTGGCCCCTGCAGCGATAACATCTGCATCGTCAACTGGGGCGTGCGGTTTTGCATTGTCCTCCTGGATCCAGATTGTGCGATTCTTACCTGCCGGTGGACATATTGCTTTGATTGCTGTGATAATGTCATGAGTTCGACGTTCGGAGGATGACGGTGCCTTTCACATTGTACTTGCTCGTGCGCTGTGTCTCATGAAGCTCTGCCTTTTTCCCGTCAAACTCCAATTTTCGGTGCACATCATACGTACAAATATAATAATATCAATAAATTCTTTTTCAAAGGATATCCATTATTAATGGAAAATAAACCTGGGTCTGGCAACAGCGGCAATGAACAAGCTTTTTCCGATGTGCCGCTTGCTCTGGCTGTGCCGATTAGGCTATTCTTTTTCTCTTCATCCACGAGGTAATACTGTTTAAAAAAAAGGCGGCGCCCTCGTTTAACCCCTTTTCGTCAATGTGCACAGTACCGTAAATGTCGAGGGTTTTGTCCCGCTTTAGGACGACTAGACCGAGAATAAAAAGCACCCGTGCGAGTCGACCAGCACTAATTTGATCTTGTATGTGTGTCGGCTCAGAACGGATTAGCCGCACAAAAACCGTTGTAGAGACCTTCAACACCGATTAGCCGCACGATAACCGTAATAGCAACCTTCAACGTCGCTGAGAGGCTCCGCATCATCGTGAGCCTCAGTGCTAATCGCTTGACCCCGCTCTCGCATCCCCTGGACGCTAATACTACGGCGCCGCACTTACCAAACATTCTACTCCCCACATCTCCCAGCAAATAAAGGGAAGTATGTGTCGCCAAATGCAGTGCTTCGATGTTATCCAATTTTTTGCGCCGCCGCCATAGCGTCACCGTTTACTAGCACGTCATTTTGAGTGCGAGTAAGCAAAAAGCAGACCAAAGAAACCCGCTCTTCAGGTGAAAGATGACAACGCTTCTGTGGTGAAGTGGTCCTGGAATAAACGGGCTAATGAGAAGTGAATACACTCAACTGATTGGTGGAAATGTTGGTCCAAGCTAGCTGCCCGGGTCAGCCACCATATGATGGAGGATGACGGCTGCTTGGTGTACTCACAAGCGACAGACCGGCGCAATAAATGAAATCAAGTGATCAAGGCAGGGAATCAGGTCAGCCAGAAGCTGGCCGACCGGGTCAGGTGGAGCTGGATGGCCGTCGATGGTGGATATAAGTGGCCAAGGGGCGGACTAGTTAAATGATGTGCGTATGAAGGGCCCTGAGGGAGGCTATGTCCGTTTAGAAGACGGATGGGACGCCGAAGGTGGATGCTTGTCCGCTAAAAGGGAATCGAAATCTGCGGCCAAATGTTCCAGGTCGAGGGTGATGGCTATCCAGGTCGAGCCGGATATTTGGTGTACGATACACAAAGCGGTATCCAAGTTAAGCTGGATGGTTGGTGTACGGTACACAAGGGCATCCAGGTTAAGCTGACTGGGCTATTTCAGGTAAGGCTTATAACTATCCAGCCAGGTTTTTTTGGGTAGGTTACCCAAAAGGTTGTATTGGATCTAGGGATAAAATCTGTGTACATTTCGCTTTCTAAGACGCAAGTCGTTTTCATTGGTTCACAGCAGAGGGCTAACAAGGTCCCCTCTTGCTGCTTTTGGTTTGCCCGGGGAAGGTTAAAAGGAACCCACCGGAAGTCCCCTGACCGGGAGTCGTCGCGTGACCTATACTCAACTCAAGTCGCCCGTATTTTGAACACGGTTTATCTCTATTGGAAAATGTGGTAACGTTTTGGTCTACTGTGGAAGGTTATGGAGTGTTACCTGGATTCCCAATTACACACAAGATTGGATTTACCCCTTTAATATCTTTGGTTTAGCTGGCCGATTGATAATTCACGGTCCAGCCGTTGCGGTATACAAACTCAAGTATAACGCCAATCCTGCTCCCCGGAGGAGATTTCGGCCAGTAACAACTCTAGTCCTAAACCTCGTCTCCTTTTTCGATCGACTTTTAACTTTTCTCTCTAGAGGCCACCAGGAAAGCGTAAACGCCAGTGCTGACGGGTGGGCAAGGTGATCCTTATACAAGATGGAGCATCCAAGTCGTCACGACCAAGGTGATGGGAGTGTCCGATCCAGCCGGCTGGATGCTGAATCAGATCAAAACCTGGACGGACGGAGTACCCCCTCCGACGGTCAGCCATCTGGTCCCCCCGTGGGTGTTCGCATCTCAGAAGGAATTTCTAAGAGCGACTACACCACAACGGTGAGCGTGCCCGGATCTCTTGATGACCCTGGATATCACCGCGAGACCCTAGTGGGCGAAAGACCTAAACCTGTCAAATTTGTTGAAGACGTTGTGTCGGGTGCATTGGGGGAAGGCATATCGCCCCCATTGCTGCTGATGATGGAAGGATGCGATGGTCGACTCGGATTGGGGGAGTGCGAAGTCGACATTAAGGAAGAGGTTACTCCCCTGGAGGCTCCTACAGAAGCCGGCTCGGATTATGGTTCAAGTCATTATAGTAGGATCACGGTTTCAACCATGATCCGAAAAAACAAATGCATGTAATGAATACCAAAGAAGTAAAATATTAAGACATAAGAATCGAAGGCTGGATATGACCAGAGTCGGAAGCTGGCTTGATCAGAATCAAGTCACTATCCAGGTCACCTTCCCCTAAAAAAGCTGGACGGGCAAGACCAGGTCATCCACCTCACAATGATAGGCCACGTCTTGAAGAAGAAAAAGAAAAGCAGGACGGCCTATCACAGAAGGTTACAGACACCGACCTGTAGCGGGCTTACCACTTTCGCGAGTTGGGTCAGTGCTTACGAACGGATGGGGTCCTGAAGATAACTCGACCAAAAATCCTGGGTGGACTAAAGGGTCCCGTTGCTCCCCCATCTAACTCAAACAGCCACGTGGCTCTTATTCGAGGACTGTTTGATCAGCTTAAGCAAGCCGGCATCAACACCGGCGCTTTTTACCCGAACCAGTTATTCGACCTGGAGGCGGATAGGCTGAAGGAGGCATCCATCGCGCTTCACAACCGCCTGGTACCGTTAGTGGGCTGCTCTCCACCGCAGAAGATGGCAGTAACAGCTGAAAAGACCACGCCGTCACAACCGGCAGCAGGTAGACCGGCCGGATAACACTTAGGTTCTTCACAGTACGAGTCTGCCCCTTCAGAAGTGGATTCGACGACGGACTCATCTGTAGGTATTACCCGCATGAAGCTTGGCCCTAGGAGAGCAGCGCCTGTAGCAATGACCAGAAGGTTCGGAGGATACGAAGATCCAGATGTGCCTAATCGGAAGGAAGCCCGGTAGCATAGCGTTCAGACCCGGACGGTGGTGGCGGATCCAGATCCAAGGGGCGAAGACGTGGATGTGCAAATTAAGAAGGAACCCCGAGCCGGCAGCCAAGCTGCCCCCCAGTCACTCCTCAAGTGAACTCTCAAGCTAACCCTCATGTGCCGGTTCATCTTCAGAACATGTTTTCGGCGATGATGGAAAGATACTTGAAAGAACAACGACGGGTTAGTGAAAGCCGTGGCAGTCCATGATCACATGACCAGTCGGCTCATCGTGGGAGTCGGGTGCCCGAACCAGCCCAATATTATGCGCGGGAGTCGATCGAAGAAGATATGGAATCAGTGCAGTCCAATCAGAGGGAGCCCCGTGCCGTCCCGCCAAGTCGCCGGCCAAGTCGCCGGCCGAATCGCCGACCTGGACGGCCAGCGAATATGAAGCTGTCTCTAGGCGACATGGATATGGAATCGGTCAAGTCAGCAAGTGCCACTATGAACCGGATGACCTGGATCTGGGGATGTCTCACCGAACCAATATGGCCTCAGCCCAAGCTTTGGATCCGAACACAGGGGCTATTACCACGGTCCGGATGTCAGCCACGCCCGAGTCGAAGGATTTTACTGGACAAGACATGGATGATGACCAGGCCCGAGGATGGCTAAGCAAGACGAAGTCAGCTTTCCTCAGAGACCGTACGCCGGACTATGAGAAGTGCCTGATTTTCGGAGACCTGAAGATGGGTCCAGCAAAAAGCTGGATCCAGCAGCTCATCCGGGAAGTTCGATACGATTAGAGGGAGCTGGTCGAAGCATTTGGAGAGATATACCGTTGATCGGGAATGTCGGTGGCACGCCAGTACTTTCATACCAAGAAGCGAGCAGATGAGACCCCGTTGGAATACGTCCATCGTTTGAATGTCGCAGGAATGAGGGCGAACATACCGGTTAAAGAAGATGCAAGCCGGTCGGAAGCTGCCCGAGAACATGTGGAACATTTCATCAACACGTTGGACGACCGGGAGCTGGCAGACCAGCTGGCGCTGATGCAATTGAAAAATACTACGGAGTTGGAGCTGACGTTACGGACTTATCATAGGGCAAAAAAGCGAGGCCCCAAGGCAGCAGTTGGAACGGGCAGGTACAAGTAACGTTTTAACCTGGATAAAAAAAGCCGGCAGCCATCCACCAGAACGGCCCGATCCGTCCGCATGGTTGCCCGAGAGTCGGATGCGACCAGTTCGGAAGAGGAGTACCAGCGGTCTGGGGGCGAATCCGAAGAGAAGCAAAACCGGTATCTGTTCCCGGCGGAAGCCAGTCAGCAGTCCAGGCTACCATATGGGTCAGGCCAGCAGAAGGGTTTTCCGGCTCGAACTGATCAGGACTACCCCAGACGGAAATGTACCCACTGTGGGTCCCTCAAGCATGACGACCGGAGCTGTTGGAAGAGGCTGACCTGCAAGAAGTGCGAAAGGATAGGACATCCGGCGAAATACTGTTTGTTCATCTGCAAGACTAGCGGCGAAGTGCACGAGACTGGACTCTGCCCCATCAAGGAATTTTACAACCAGATGAAGAAGTGGTATGTCCCGACCAAGCACGCTGGAATGTTGTCACCAGGGGTGAAAAGAAGTCAAACTAGATCGCCCGCCAGGTTGGAATCTGGTTCGAGCCGATCGGTCTAGTGTTAGTATCTATGCATACTGTAAACCCTGTATTAGAACCCCATCCCGTGATTTGAACCCCCCTTGAACAGAACCCCAGGCCCACCTGGGGTTAATTCTACAACCCCATCCCTCAAATAGAACTCCACCCAATTTAACAATTCGGTGTATAAAATTAATTATCGGTTTAATTAGGTGAACTATAAGTGTATCTCACCCCGTACCTCACTTTTGCAACATGCAACACAATTTTGTTACGTGTACCTCATCGTTATTTGGACTAAACAACAACAAAAATAATACCGGTATTGCGAGCGAGCAAAGCGCGCCAAATTTTGCACGCCAAATTTTGCGCGTAATTAGTTTGTAATTACGTAGGTCAAGAATTGGCAAAATTTCGAAAGCGCATCCCGACGAGAACTGCAACCACTGTCCAAAGAGCTGCAGCTGTACCGTGGAAATGTCAATTCCGAATTCATTGTGAAATGCGCAATGCAGTTCCTGAACGACCATCCCGAGGACGGCGAGCAGCAGATACTGAGTGTACTGGGCTTTTGTGAGGGCTCGTCACCAATGACGTCACCTAAACCAGAGGGAATGATTTTGAAATGAAGATCCCGTGGAGACCAAGAATCGAATCTGATATGAAGCAGATATCACATATGCCACATAAAGACAAGATGAATCCTTCCTAGACGCAACTTTCTTTTTTTCACAAATAGAACCCCCCCTCGAATATAACCCTGGGGTTATATTTATAACCTCAGTGGAGTTCTAATACAAGTTTTACAGTATGTTGAAAAGAATGATAATCGAGAAGCAAAGCAAAGCGTAACCGACAATATATGTAAGTTTGACGATTACGTCATCCCATCCCCGGGCAGCAGGACTGACCCTTTCCTGGTGAGCAGTATACGAACGGACGAATCTTCTCGGTCTGAAATGGTTGTGGAACTGAATTTATTACGCGGTAAATCGTGAGGTTATTGGAAATACCAATCGCCGGATAAGTGGTTCAAGCAAGCCAAGGCCGATGGTAAGATCAATAACCAGAAGGCCACAATGCTTTTTGACTCTGGCGCAGAAGTGTCCATCGTTGACACCACCTTTGCTCGTAAGGTAAGATGTGAATAGTTGAGATGGAGCGGCAGGAGTGTATCGGCATTGGAAAAAGTTTGCACATGACCCAAGGATGAACAAGAGTTGGCTGGGTCTTTGGTGTATTACTTTACCGCCTGGGTAGGTAAGCTAGCCGGGCAGGATGCAATTCTGGGGATGGACTTTATGGTCCCAGCCGGCATACGGCTGGATTTGTCGCATGGAAGATTGACGTTGCCGGATGAGGTGCAGATCCAGCTCGCCGGCCGGCGGCCCTTATATGGTACCCACGTCCAGTTCCTCAAGTTAGGTCAGTTTGTAACGGTGCCAGTGGGAAAAGCGGTGGAAGTAATGGTACGACCACACGACAGGCGGCGTAAGTTATGGCTGACAAGGGGCGAGTGTTGGGTACCCTCGTTTGTCAAAGGGGAAGGTCACCTCAATTACATAAGTGTGACCAATATCTCGGAAAGGCCCCTCACCTTGCATGAAGATGTGATCATTGGAATGTGGCTGGCCGAGGACAAGGTGCCCCGCCGGCCAGGTTATGTCACTATTGGCTCAAGACGCTATATCGAGTGGCAAAACCTGGCCTTCCAGGCAACTACCGATGTGGTCAGTGAAGAGGAACCGGTGGAAGAAAATCAGGCTCCAATGGTGGCTAATCCAGAGTACCGGACCCCTTCTAGAAGATTGACGCGGAGCCGGCCATCCCCGAATCCGGCTGAACGTGCCGGTCAAAACCCTGCCCAGCCGCTGAACAGGTTTTGCCCACACTGTCTAAACGGGTGAACAGCTGGATCAGGAGAGGAGACAAGTCGGAGTCATATGTGCGGCCTCCTCCGATGCTGGCTTGCTCGGTGAGCAGGATGATGCTGGATCGACTAATCCACCTGACCTGGATTCGGAATGAGCTGAAGCAATCCAGGATGAGGATCCAGCTGACCTGGATTCGGGATTTGCTGAAGCAATCCAGGATAGGAATCCAGCTGACCTGGATTCGGAATTTACCGAAGCAATCCAGGATAGGAATCCAGCTGACCTGAATTCGGAATTAACCGGAGCCGGCTAGGTCAGCAATCATGAAGGGGGCGACCTAAACGTCGAAGGCATGGAAGAGCAGATGCTGTGTTACCTGAGGTGACTCCCTGCCCACCAGCGGTTAATTTGGACGATCTACAGGTTGGAGACCCCGACGTGAACACTCTCGAGGAGATCAGCAGGCAAAGGATATCATATGGAAAATGAGACATCTGCTGATCGGCCCAGGAAATCCACAACCTCCGGCCGCTCATGGGGCGGTATGCGACATCGCTGTGCGGAAACGCCAAGCAGGTAGCGCAAACGTGCCGGAGAGTCGCCCCCCAATATCGGGAAAAGCTGTCGGAGCTCATTAAAGGACTGCTGGTTAACAAGATCATCCAGCCGTCCACTTCGCCATGGGCGTCGCCCATCGTAATCATTATAAAGAAGAACAGGGTGGATATAAGGTTGTGCATCGATTACAGATTGGTAAACCGGCTGACTAAGCTAACGGTTTACCCGATACCGTTGATTAACGCCTTGTTGGAGGATCTGGATAAAGTTTTGTGATATCGCTCGTTGGACATGGCTAGTGGATTTTGGGTGGTTTCTATGAACGACCGTACACGGGAAATCTCTGCGTTTGTTACACCCTTCGGGTTGTTCGAGTGGAACCGGATGCCGTTTGGCCTCAAAAATGCACCGCAGATTTACCAGCGGCTAATAGACAACGCGCTATATGGGCACTTCAAATCAAGGCGGACCAAGATCCTACCTTCGTCGGTGACGTGTTCACCGAAGGTGACCCTGACCCCGACCAAAAACCTTCGGTTTTGGGGCGGCGGTCTTACATTGATGACATTCTCGTGACGGCTACTACTTGGGATTTGCTATGTAAAAAGTGGAACACTTGATGATTACGTGTAAAAAGTGGAATCTCTTGATTAGTGTGGTGAAAAGTTTCTGGGGAAAACTAAGGTGACTTATTTGGGTCACCCAGGTTTCGATGGCTGGACTGGAAGCTAATCCGAAAGATCTGGAGTCCTTGATTAATCTGCCTTTCTCACTGTCATTGAATGCCATGCAATCCGTTTTGGGCAGCTTGAACTATTACAGTCGCCTTATTGAAGACTTCGCGGTCTATGCTGCTGTTTGGTATGAGTTATGGGAGTGGATTACTACAAGCTGAGGGAGCAGGATCGGCAAGGAGAAATGCTGACCGGGCCATCTATATCCGCCAATGAGAAGCTAGCCTCGCCAACAATATCAGCCAATGAGATGCTGACCGGGCCAACAATTTTGGCCAATGACGAGCTGGCCCCGTCCGCCCAAGCAGGCAGCCGGCTCTTAAACTCCAATGCGGCCCGGCCAGACGACCACATGACCAGGTCGATGGTGGCCTTGTTTTAAAGCAAAGATGGCGACCACACCGGTTCTGAAGCACTTTGATGTTGGTAAGGTGCCCGTGGTCATCATCTATGCTAAGAAGTGGGCTATCTCAGCAGCCCCAGTGCAGGGTCATGACGGAGGGTATTGTCCTGTGATCAGTCGGACTCTCAAGACTAACGAAGTTAATTATGGGCTGGTGGATAAAGAAGTTTTGGCTTTGCTACGGATTCTGGATATGTGTTACACGATTTTGGTATCTCGCCCTATTAAACTGTTATCAAGACGTCATGGCTCCTTACGGCATACGGAATTGATGGCCGGCTTGGTAGATGTGCTGCATTGTTGTCCCAGTGGTCTCTTGAAGTAATCAAGTGCACTAAAGGAGAAGAAGAGATATTGGGCACATAGCGGCCAGCATTACTCCAAGGAAAGAAGTGGGAGAAGCACTGATAGCGATAGCGCCCCGAAAGCAGCTACGACAATCCATCACACTCCCGCCACCGACAGTTGGTCCAGCGGAAGAATTGATGGTTTTGAGATTCGACGGGTCAGCGAGCGTCAAGAAGGGAGTGGGCGCCTATAGTGCTATCTTGTAGAAGCTGCCCGAGTGGAAAGTGGTCGCCGCTGCCTCAGGTTTCGAGCCTGGCATAACTGTGAATGAAACGGAATACCGAGGATTGTTGCTTTGCCTAGATTTGCCGGCCGACCAGACACAGGGGTGGATTATTATATGCGGAGGCTCCAACCTGGTGATCCGACAAATTACTGGGGAGATAGACTGCAAGCCCCCCCCCCTGACTAAGGCTGTTGAATGATCGGGTTATGTCAACCCTGAGAAAGTGGCCAGAGCATGAATTGCTACACGTTAAGAGAGACTGGAATAAGAATGCAGATCAACTGGTCACGCTGGCTATGCGCGACCAAGTAGGAGTCACGGCTTCTGGTCCAACCTTGCTATCGGATCTAGCAGAGATCAATCGGATGCCCGAACTTATCAGTCCTGCTAACACTGAGGAAGTAACGCGAGTGAACGCCGTCACCCGGTTGTAGAAACGCTGTTCTCTGGCCACCGGCTCACCACCTACAGAAGTATTGAACGAAGGGATAGTGCAACAGTTGCGGGTAGAACAGATCCTTAAAGCGCAAAGTGAAGAAGAGAGAATAGTGGATATTAAAGCATACCTGAAAAGGGAAGTGGAAAAATTTAGGGCAGAACAGGCCAAAGAGTGGTTTAAGATAGCCCCAGACTATGAAGTGGATGGGAATGGGTTGTTGTTTTTCTATCTAGATGCTGACCAGCCCAAAATCGATAGGGATAAATCCGCCCGGCTAGTCGTTCCGACTACCTTTTAGTCGGATATCCTCCACCACTTTTACGTAAGTTTGGAAGGGCATCGGACGGACATATCATAAGATCAAGGCACATTTCCACTGTCGAGGTCTCTATCGCAGTGTGCAGGCCTATGTGGGAAGTTATCCGGATTGTGAGACCGGGAAAGGTCGCCCGACCATTACCTGAAAATATACAAGCCACCTATTCTTTCCAAGTCATTGCGATGGACCATATGCCATCTTTGCCTAAATCTCGAACTGGAAATACCGAACTGTCTATCTGGACGGATTGGTTTACCAGGCTGGTCATAGCAAAAGCCAGTTCCACTCGTACCGCGGAGCAGGTTGCTCAGAGCTATGAGGAATGCGTGCTTAACCGATTCGGAGCAAGCGAGGTCATCAGGCATGATAGGGAACCGGGATTATGGTGGATGTGTTCCGAGCCTTCAACAAGATTTTGAGACAAAAACAGAGCGCGACTATGGCCTATCGCCCACAAGCGAACGGGAAGGCCGAAAGAATGGTCCAAACTCTGACTAGAGCTCTTAATGTGTATGTGGTGGAGGCCAATCAGCACGACTGAGATGAATACGCCGAAAGACTCGCTATTAATTCGTCGTACGATCGGGTAAGGGGAGACACCCCTTTTTATTTGTCTTATGGATGGGATCCTAGATCCACCTTGGAGGCCTCCATCCCAATAGGGTGTACTCGAAGCCGTGATTGGGACGCTCGTCGTTGGATGATGGGGGTGCAACGCCATTACTCGCTGACGCCGAAGGTGGATGCTTGTCCGCAAAAAGGGAATCGAAATCTGCGGCCAGATGTGTCCAGGTCGAGGTGGATGGCTATCCAGGTCGAGCCGGATATTTGGTGTACGATACACAAAGGGGTATCCAAGTTAAGCTGGATGGTTGGTGTACGGTACACAAGGGCATCCAGGTTAAGCTGACTGGGCTATTTCAGGTAAGGCTTATAACTATCCAGCCAGGTTATTTTAGGTAGGTTACCCAAAAGGTTGTATTGGATCTAGGGATAAAAATCAGTGTACATTTCGCTTTCTAAGACGCAAGCCGTTTTCATTGGTTCACAGCAGAGGGCTAACAAGGTCCCCTCTTGCCGCTTTTGGTTTGCCCGGGGAAGGTTAAAAGGAACCCACCGGAAGTCCCCTGACCGGGAGTCGTCGGGTGACCTATACTCAACTCAAGTCGCCCGTATTTTGAACACGGTTTATCTCTATTGGAAAGTGTGGTAACGTTTTGGTCTATTGTGGAAGGTTATGGAGTGTTACCTGGATTCCCAATTACACACAAGATTGGATTTACCCCTTTAATATCTTTGGTTTAGCTGGCCGATTGATAATTCACGGTCCAGACGTTGCGGTATACAAACTTCAAGTATAACGCCAATCCTGCTCCCCGGAGGAGATTTCGGCCAGTAACAACCCTAGTCCTAAACCTCGTCTCCTTTTTCGATCGACTTTTAACTTTTCGCCCTAGGGTCCATCAAGAGAGCGTAACCGCCAGTGCTGACGGGTACACAAGGTGAGCCTTATACAAGATGGAGCATCCAAGTCGTCACGATCAAGATGATGGGAGTGACCGATCAGCCGGCTGGATGCTGGCTCGGATCAAGTCCTGGATGGACGGGGTACCTCCGAAAGTCAGTCAGTCATCTGGGCCCCCGTGGATGTTCGAATCTCAGAAGAAATTTGTGAGAGCGTCTACACCATACTTCATCAGCAGCGAGCGGAAAGCAAATTTCGAAATGTAGCGGGTTGAAAGAGATGTCAGAGCTCAAGATACCCTCGTTCTTGGCCACTAATCGTAGCATGCTCAAAGCATTTTGGTGCCAAATGTACCACCAATCAATTTGTCGTTATGATCTGGATTTTTCGTCCAATCAGATTCTCTTTATCTGCTATTGTTCAAACATTCTAGCTTGTAAAAAGCAACTGCAACAATAGAAAAAAACAAAGGGAAGATGTTGTTATTCCACCAAGTAGCTGAAAGTATACAGCAGTTACAAAAAGAAGAAACACCATAGACGTGATCGTCAACGGCAGGGAGTTGGAGTTTCAAGGCTGCAAGATACCCAAGGCACAGGGCGTCTACGGCAGGGCCGTTACATACGCAGTTACATAGAGGAAAGATACCCAAGACGCAGGGCATCTTCGGCAGATATATTTATTACATGTAGAGATATATAAAGATGTAGGGCATCCAGACGCAGGGCGTCTAAGGCAGGGACGTTACGAAGTTGAAGGCAACTTCAACAGATATATCTGGGAGTTTGTATATGCATCTATATTCATAGGGCGTACAGGGTGAGGAGCCAGTGGCAATCTCACAGGTGGAGCGCAGGGGCTAATACACTGAAGTAGAAGTACAGGGCACCTACTTACCACCTTACCCTGAGTCCCCGGGGGCATACAGGCACCGACTGTGACGGGTTTCCGTTTCCTCTGTCATACGGCATAAATCTATAATAGTGTATACCTAGTGACAGGTCACTACTTTAACTACGGTTAAGTATGATTGAGATCACTACACATATGTCACTAACTGACTATGGCTACAAATTAAAAAGATAGTGAAAACCAACAGGTTATGAGCCTAATCGAGGGTACTGATTGGTCGAGACCAGGGGGCAAGCCCGTACTTGGAGAAACAAAAGGAAATTACCCCGACTTTGACATCGTCGATTTTCACCAACATGGGTCATGTGGATTTTTGAGTGCTATAACAAGCCCTTTCTCCGCATACGCAGAATATCGAACGAAGACACACGTTAATCAAGAAAAGGAATTGAAACGGCGTTACGCATTTATTGCACCCGGTGCTAAATTCGCACCGAGCGTTTTCGACGATGTATTCATCCACAGCAAGGCTGAGCGCAATTAAATCGATGTAGATAGTCATAAAGAACATCTACGTCGGGTGTTAGAGCTTATGCTGTTTCGTGGGCAAGAAAGCGGTGCGCCCCGATCCAGAGAAGACCAGGGAGATTGTTGAATGGGCTACGCCAAGCAATGTCAAGGAACTTCGTAAGTTCCTTGGGTTGGCAACATATTTGCACAAGTACTCGTGCAATTAGGCTGGTCTCATTCGACCTCTTTCTCAATTACTTCAAAAAGATGTCGAATGGCACTGGGATACCCAGTGCCAAGAAGCTCTTGTTGCAGGCAAGCCAAGCTGGACCGAAGCGCCTGTCGTGGCTATAGCCGACAACAAGCGACCGTTTCACGTTGTTTGCGACGCGAGCAATTTTGCAATCGGCTGTGCCTTAATGCAGCGCGATCACGCTGATCATGATCGCGTAATCTATTACCAATGACGTCAGTTGCTCCCAACCGAGCGCAACTATCCAGTGCATGACAAGGAACTCCTTGCTATGAAGTATGCACTGGCAAAGTTTCGAATCTATCTCCTAGGAGATGGACCATTTGTCATTTACACGGACCATGCGTCGTTACACACGACCTTGAATCCACCAACTACTTTTCATTGAATGGCACGATGGCTGTCATTCTTTGCTGAATACAGCTTCACGGTTGAATATAAACCGGGAAAGCTGAACGTGATAGTGGATGCGCTATCACGTCGGTCTGATCACGAGACAAACCGTCCGTAACTGAAGGCATCAGTGCAAACACAATTCGTTGCACTACTCTGTCGGCGTCCCCTCTACGACAGGTATGACAAGCGTACAAAACAGACGAAGGGACACGTGTGTTAATTGATTACTTAAGTAATCAATCGGATCAGAAGCGCGACTGTCAGAGTTTTTTGCGCTAGCGTGCATCGATACCGATTGCACGATGGACTGCTGCTTTACAGCACAGACCAACAAAATGTTTGTCGCATCGTCGCTCGTAACGACGATGATCTCAAACATAAGATACTGTTTGGGTATCATGATGCACCGATCTCGGGGCATCAAGGTTGAGAGAAGACATACGCTTCTCTTGCACGCGATTTCTGCTAGAGGAACTAGTGCAAATTGGTACGCAAGAACGTGCGCGCTTGCAGGATTTGCCACCGTGTCAAGACTGCGCAATCTTCGCAGGCTCCCCTCCAATCTCTGCCGGTTCCGACAGAGTGTTGGAAGTCCATTTCAATGGACTTTATCTTCGGTGTTCTGCCCGACAATACTCGGAAGACTAAGATTGTGGTCTTTGTAGACCGATTCAGCAAGATGGATCATCTTGCTGCGGTGTCAGCAATTGTCTCTTCCGCGCAAACAGCGCGGATATTCGTTGACACGATATTCCGTTTGCACGGAATAACGGTAAACATAGTCTTGGATCGAGATCCGAGATTTACCGGACGTTTCCGGCAATAAACGTTTGAAGACCGCATGTCTCCTAGAAAGCGGTTAGCGCGTTCTGTTTGCCCATATGATCCGCCGTTGACATCTGCAACTGCGTGAAAACGATCGACAGTCTGTCTACTGCTATTAAAGCAGAAGATGATTTCGTATTACAGCGTCAAGCTGCAATACGCTATGTGAAGGATGAACGTGCCTCTGCTTTTGACATGCAAAAGCAAAAAGAAACGGAAGGAAGATCACGAACTCCTTTCGAAAAGGCAAATTTGTTTTATTATCTACAACTAATTTGCCTACACATGCAATCAGCAACTTCCCTAGTTGCTTCCTAAGTTCATTGGATAATTCAAGGTCCAAGAGGTGAGGGGGAATGCCTATATGTTAGACATTCCCGCGGCCTTTCGCCTCCACCTAACGTTCTACGTAGAGAGGATCAAGCCATATCTTTTGTCTCCGTCTTAAGACGGAACGCATCCCCACGGCGAATGTCGTGCTTCTTTAAGTCTCCCAAAAGAGACTTATAATCGGTTTCCAACCAATTGAGGGCAGCGCGGAGAATGTCAGTATCCGCCTTGTTCCGCTCATGCTCTGCGTGGTGGCGATCAAGATCGATTAGCAAAATATCATTATTCTCCTGGACGGCAACGTGAGCGCCCAAAATATCGCGAATATCATCGCGAAGAGAGTGGTATGTCTTTACAGAGTCAGACATATCGGCGCTTAAACAAGTTTGGCCCCTGTCGAGTCCGCGTAGCTGTGAACCATGGCCCGCAACACTGACGGCGAGGGAATTTTCAACTTTTACCGCTTCTGATTGATAATTAGGGCAATAAGCGTTATATTCTCGAGCACTTGGTTGCAAAGCGCCCTGTTCCGTATAAGAAGGAGCAGCGTACCGATTACTTGGAACGCTGGTTGGGATATTCCCAATAGTGTGGCTTTTGAGAGCCGATCGAAATTCTGAGAGCTGACGCCTCTGACCTCCTGAAGGAATTTGAGAAGAATACCTCTCCTCAAAATCGTAACTCGACTAAGCATCAACACTAGGTGTTAATGCATTAAGGGCATCCATGGGGACAGAGAAACCTCCGTACCCCCGTAATTTATCAGACGAGGAGCGCCGGTTGGAGCCGACATGAGAAGGGACACCAAAGTTTATCCCTTCTTTGATGCAGGTGTAATGGGTGTACTCCATTTTACCTATACGCGAGTGCTTTAAAAAGCGCTCGCGCATTACGTGAAATTGCTTAACGTAATCATCGGGACCCTTGTTATAGTTCTCAACAAAGACATTCCAGCTCTGAGTCAGGGAGTCCTTATCGTTCCTGTTCTTCCGCGACCCTTTTCCGTTCGTGTAATAACGAACCTGGAAGAAAAGGTCAATAAAGTACAGACGTCTACCGTCTGTATTTCGATCGAATCGAAGTTCCCGGATATTTTCACAATCACCCAGGACGTTGATATCAAACAACGAATACTGGCAGTCACGTTTGTGGCGACCACCACTTACGGTCATCGTAGCCCACGCTGGGGTTAAACCCCCACTCTGTACAAAACACGCGGTTCCGTACGATAAGACGATCCAGAAGCGGTGTAAGCCACATCTGTCCGATATTTCTTGGCAGGCGGAGCGCCGCCCGCTCTAATATCTCGCGTCGGGTCAACATTACCACGACACGGCTAGAGACTATGACCAGGGGGAGTAGCGATCTGGTTCCTCTTCCATCGCTTGTAAGAGTTGTCGCTGTCATAATCGACAGCGATCAACTCCGCTCCAGCATCGCTTCTGGGCGATGAATTCCCAGTGATTTTATACTTCGTAGACGTCTTGTCGAGGACAGCGACTTCCTCGTCCTCCTCCTCGGAATTGGAGCTGTCTCCGAACATCGAAGATGCCTTCTTAGCCACCCGCCATTCGGCAGGTGTCATCGTGCGGGATGTTGCCTCAGCAACATCTTCGCGCCCCCGTTTGGATGCTGCTTCAGCAGCATCTGCCACTAGAAACGACAAGACTCTTAGTCTATCTTCGTCTGACGCTGCCTTAGCTGCGTCACTGCTTGAGTTCGACACCTCAGCATTTGGTGCTGAGGCGGAGGCTTCGTTCGTGGTATCACCAGCGCTCTTAAGAGCGCCCCAACGGGTCTCGACCATGTCGTTCTTGGTCGTAATGCTTGGTTTGTAAACATTTGATTGTTTAACCAACAATTTCCACCATTTTTTTGGCCAATATTAAAATTTATCATTGACCAACCACCTTAAGTGGGGGTGATTTAATAGGGTACCATTACATAAGTGATCTTATTTAAGTCGAAATATCACAGTTCAATTTCAGACTAACTGTCTGAAATGTGAATATTGGATTATAAATTATTGTAATCCACAAGGATATCCGATTCGGATGTAAAAACCGAATCAAAGAGGGGATCTAATACTAAGAGTATTTTTATATACTACATGTTTGTATGATTAGTTATAGTAATTACCTCTAAGCCAATCATAATATATTCACTCTTAAACTTACCGCCTTGCAGCCACTTGTCTGAATTATATGTTTAATATATATAACTGAGGAGCTATTTAATCACCTAAATAGTCTGTACCTAAGTTTAATACTAATTAAAATTTTGAGGAACAAATTACATTTATTCCTATCCAATTGCACGCTTCCTCACTTGCAATTTATACAGTGTAATCCTGTAACAGCTAGCCTGTTACACACAATATAAATGATGAAACGAAATATATATCTTATAAACTTCGACATTTTACCGTCAAAATCCATGCACCCAGATTATCGTGAATACGTTATTTATTTTTCTACACAAGACCCCGTTCGCAATAGTAAGTATCCTATTTGGGAAAATTATTTCTGGACAAAGAAAACAAATCTATAACTGACTTTAAATTATTTATGATCTGAATGAATGCTACGGTTACTCCTCTATTCGATAAACTTACTATAAAAAAGTAATAGACCCCATTCCGCCATTCGCAATACTAAGTATCCCTTTTTGGAGAAGTATTTTTGGACAAAAACATTATTTTGTCATTCACTTGGTATTCTTGATACTCTGGAAGGGATCGGTTTGTGCCGCACGTTACATACTGATAGATTAGCTGTTCCTCCTTTAAGTTACAGGGGTATTTATTTGCCTTATAGTGTGCTTTTCTTTAAAAACCACGAGGTGCTGGTTTTGCGACAGGTGCTGTTTTTCAAAATTGGTGCTCTGACTAGTGCTGGTTTTGCAATTTACTAAACCAGCAAACACCACGGCCACGGCCGTTAAGAATGCACGAAATCTGCCCAAGCTGCGACGATCAAATAGATTTGTTTATCTAGTTTCTTCGCCTGTTTTTGCCCAAAGATGGGATCAGTATTCGAAACTGCCACGTATAGCAGCAATCCTTGACAGGATAAAATAGGGTTTTCTCCATTTAATCCGTTCTCGTCTTTAATTACTACGATAAAAGAGCGAGTGCAGAAGTCTTTCAAAACTGTTACATTTCCATTTCCGTTTAGCCCTCAAATTTTTAGCAATTTGGTGTAGAACTAGAGAATTTGGTCCGACAACGAGATTGTAACCTTTATTTAAAAATACAGAATTTTATTCGAAATGATCTCGGGCAAGGTAGGCAGCTACGAGCGGTGGCTACAGACCTACAGGCAGAGGACACCAACCTTACGATATCGATGGCGGAATACAAAAACACATTCTAAGCGCAATTGATTTTTCACTCACAGAACCTCTCGTACGCGTCGGTCCAGCAACGAGAGCTGTGCCTGGACTTCTGCCCATCAAGTATGGAGAGATATACAAAATAAAGAAGACGATCGTGTTTTTTATTGAAATTTCTATGTGTTCCTAGCCAACCACGTTCAGCTCTGTCCTGAGTAACAAAAGGCAGAATTGATACGAACATAGAACGCGCTTTTGAAACACAAGCACGGGGTCTATTCATCGACAAAGCGCGCAATCAACGCATTGTGTACGAACACCGTGAATACAAAAATCAAGTCAAGGTTTGGTACGGAAAGCATTAGATTATGTTATACGCCATTATGCATCTCTCGAACAGTATGCGGTTTTCGGTAATCAAGCAAAAACAAACGACTGCAAGAAGCGAGTAATATGCTTCGGGGCTTGCTGTTGGTCAAAGTTTTATCCAGATCAAAAGATTGGCGACTGTACGTGCGGCATGGCGATCACAAAAAATCAATTAACGTTACTTTAGAAATTTGTATTATCGGTATACGTGCATTTTTGCTAATGAATATTATTTCACTTCAACTATTACTCTACAATTACTTCTATTACAAATCTACAATGAGTTCAACTATGCATCTACAACGACTTCATTATTGTCTACTATCGCGATTAGTGGAAAGTGTGTACACTTTCCGGATTTAAGATGATTATATATCAAATTCAGATATACACAATAATGGCCTCACCTACATGTGTGCATTATTAGTGATTGTTCTGCATTGAAATGTATGGAAAACTTAAAACATGGGTAATGCTTATAATCATCATGATCTACACAGTGGTGAATTTTATCTAAGAAGTCGCCCGAGCTTTTTGAGAGCTAGCAGAATGAATATATACCATACTAATATCAAATTTAGATAGACACAATAATGACGACATCTTGCGTATACGCTTTGCTGGAGTTTAATGAAGCTGAAGATATGTCAGAAGTAGTCTGCAAATATTATTGACGAAACAAATAATGCAGTCGAAATAACCATTGAAGAATACCCGGCAACGGTATTTAGCTGCAGAGGACAACAATTCTTCTGAGTCATCATCAAACCTTCATTGCACGAGAGGAGACTGCCTGATGAGGTACTTAGGCAGTACGGTAAGTCATCTCCATCGCTTGGTCCGCGAAAATTCTAAGTAGACAACTCTTGACTGTCAATCAAGCGCTGTTTGCGCCTGACGAAAGCAAGTTGTTTGTACTTAAGGCGCCGATCGCAATGCTCGTGAGCTTGGGATGTGTACTTGGCAAGCTAGCGTAGGACGAATCTTTAGCTTGTAGCGGTTGAAGGCCGATGTGGAAGTTCGCCAGCACAAACTAACACGAACCATTTGATCGTATATGTCTTCCTTCCACGTGAACTTCTTGAATATTACATTCCATCGCAAGTTCACGCGGCCGCAAGAGTTCTCCACCAGTACTCGATCACTGTATACACGGCGGTTGCGCTCGATGTTGTCAGCTGATAGCGATCCGTTAGGTGGCTTCTTCTTCGGCTGAATGGTACTGATGCGATCACCATATACGAAGCCTTGTCCACAAAACTGCCCAATGTCCTGGAAAGCGAGCAGACCCTTCTCCAAAATCAGCCTCTTTTATATCTTCAGCAGCTGTGTTGAGCAGCTTTTTCTTGTGAAGTGCCCCATCCTCGTTAAAAATGTCACCATGTGTGATCGATCCGGCGTAGTGCTTAGATACATGAATGGCTTGTCCATTGGCGCCCACAATACACTCCACCTTAAAGCCATAAAGCTGAGCTTTCCGGAAAAATATCGCTTCGCGTCTGGGAATGTTCCCCCGGGACGGTTGCTTTGCTCAAACTTGACGTCGTGTGCATAAAGGGTACATGGGTGATTCTGGAATCGATGAGATCCCATACCATCTCGAATCTGTATTAAACGTTCCGAAAGAATAGGATCAACTAATTCGAGCAACTGACCGATACAAGAACAATTTACATCATTAAGTTATATAAGTCGACTACAGAGCACGTAGTAGTGTACCTTGATCATCATACGCTCGGATGAAGATGGTTTAGCAGAAAATCAGCTGCGTGGTTGTACCAAGTGCTTCCGTGCTACGCACAGTAGCATGAAGAAAGCATCTTTTGGCTACGTGACGTGCTTGCGACCCTTCCCGTTCTCCAATGTGTAGACAACGTCGGTGCTGACGTGGTCCCATAGAGAGTCGAATTTAACAGCGTTGAAGTTCGTCACCTTCAGCAATGCACATTCTCCGACGTCACGTGTGAAAGAATTGATAACAGGAGACTGGTCATCGGGTGTTCCGAGATCACCACTTGGTCAATGTAATGGCCATACGCTTGCTGACTCGACTCCAGGTTGGCTTCTTTCTCCATCACCATACGCTCAAGGCGATAGATGACTTGGGTTGTTTTGATCACCTTCTTCAAGGCTCTCGCGCGCAAAGCAGCTGGGCTCTGCATACTATCGATTGACCACCATCTGCATAGAGCCACGAGAGAGCTCGTAAACACTTCGAGGTTGCGGGGAAATTGAATGGTCTGTGTCAAACCACAAGATTGATGGTCTGTGTGATTTGAGATTGGCTGTGTGAAATATGTGTTACATTCAGCATAGACAAGTTGATACCGAATCCTAATGATGAAAATTCATTGTTGACTTAGCAAACAACTACAGGTCGCAAGCTCTTACCTCTCATGTGCATTTTTTCGCCACTACAATCATAATGTTACATTCCATTATGACTCTTTATTTGCGCATACACTAAACATTTTTGCGGTTGGTACGTCAAATGCATTTAACAGCAACTACTTGCACTTCTTTTGCTCTTGAACAAACCCCGCCTTGTGACAGTCTCCCTACCCAATCGCGCAACTTCTCACAATTGCGATTTAGCAACCCTAACGCGTTGAAACAAAGCATTGTTACGAATTCTCCTCCATTGGACTATAGCTCAGTCTACTTGCATAACAAGAATCAGTTGGTGTTGACGCGTATTCTTTCCTAGGTCTTGCGTTTAACTTATGATACTGTTTTTAGGGCCAACTGCTTTTTGAATACCGTATAATGCATGCCAAAGGTGGCACCTATGTTTCCACGGTACTACAAAACCCTGTCAAAATTGCTGTGGTCGCCTATGACAAGCACTCGTAAATAGTCTCAGTGGGCTACCCAATATAATGTTCAAACCTAGTTTTAAAACATTAAACGTTTGTATGCGTGGGGTTCGTTGTGTGTACCAAGTTAATCCACACATAGATGCAATGTCGGACCATAGGCTAGCTTGGGTTACCTCCGCGTGTCTCGATATGAGAGGACACGCGATCGTCTGGATCAGGAAGACTCGAACCTAATTTCGGATCACTAGGATTATTCCCAAAATAAGCTAAGGTAAGTTAATATAGCTTTTACGATTTGCGTAAAAGCTGATGTGTAAAGTTTTAGCTCTTAGGGAGCATGCATTTTACATGTAGGGTAGGTTGCGTCATTTAAACTTACTGTAAGTACGATAACTAAAACCGGTACAGTACCTTGAAGTTTAGGCGTACAAAATGCCGATAGAAATCTTCGTTGCTCATAAAAAGTCTTATTCCAGAGCGATCGTGGTCGACATAGGGTAATGTCAAAACCAGTTCCTTTTGGAATCACCCGTCCGTATACGTCTTTGCATTGATAAATAATATTTACGGATTAGCAGCACGCGTAGTTGTTGTAATAAGCCTATGACAATATATGTGCTGTTATTTATACGTGGATAAAAATCGTCGTTACTTGAAGTGCATAAAAGTCATATTCCAAAACGATCTGACACATCGTGGTCGACGTAGGAAGTTGCTATCATTAAGGCACCTCGATTTGTCTTAGGTTGACTCAATTTATAAGAGCAGTTGCACTTCCCCAGATATTTAATGTTACCTGCTCTTCCACAATTAAATTTATCCACAGTTATCGACATCCAGCAAGCAAACTACTCGTAGGCTATACTACCTGCTGAAATGTCTTTTTCGTTTTCATGCCTTATTCGGTCGACTAGACGATGCAAATTACCTGCTCTATGTGCTTCGGTGTTGGTTCGGGATCGCAATGATTTGAATATTGATTTCATGGTTTGCATCGCTGGTGATCTTTATGTTTTATGTATTGCGTAGCATTAAACATATGACCAAAGATTTAAATTAACCCATTTTGATAAGCGCTATTTCAACCACTTCCTCAGGCAGAAGAATGACCTCTTCCTGTCGCTTTATGAGTTTTCCTCGATCAAAATTTGTCCTGTCTTTTCTGTACCCAGTACGTTATAGTCTCAAAACCGCTCTTTAACATTATCCACATTTACAAATTTACAGTTATCGTAAGCAAATGAGATGCCTGTTCTTCGTAATCCCTTCGGTTTTTACATCTTCATCTCGTTGTCCTCTCCCCATCCTTTTGGACATCCCACATGGCTATCCAGGTTAGCCCAACTCTTTTAAAGCTCTTTTCTCGCTTCCTGAAACTTAGTCATTTACCAAATAGCCATCTTGACCAACTACGCCCATGCGCCTTACTCTCTCCTTCCTCGCATCCGTCGTCACATTGGCTTCAGCGCAAGAATGGGAAAATGCAGGAATAATGCACCTTTACACGCCGGTCTTTACCGAGGTATTGAGCGACAACAATGCCTATACTGGGACCGAGCGCGCATGTTGGTCGCATGTAATTTCGGCGAAGCGGCACGGGTATGACAGGGGCAGCAAGTTCTGCGTTCATATGATTGGCTGCATCACGAACTCTAAGGGAGGCGAGTGCTCTGGAAGCTGTCAACCCAAGCCTCTTGTGGTGAAATATTTCGAGGAGCCGTGGTATGGAAATGTACGCAAGATTACGAGTATCACGCCGTCCAGTCAAGAAGGGTGCTAAGAGCACTTTGTAGACATGTGTAGTGGTTGTATGATACGAATACAACTTTTTTTCTTTTGTTAAAGTCGAACTACCCTCCGTCCTTCAAAGATTGTCATATCCTTATGTATCCTCGTTAGTGCCACACATGGAGCCCGTGGTGGAAGTAAATTTTAAGGAAGGCGTACTTGTATATGTAAGAAATACACGATAACGTAATTAATACGTATGCATTGTCGAGAACGTCAACACGTGAGTATGGAAACAAGTCATGAATTAAGAATAAGCATACAGTAAAAGGTTGGAGTCAGAACATGTAGATGAATCTATAAAGCACATCAGACTTCACGAAAAAACTCAGATGATGCGGTGGTAGTATTGGCCGCAGATGCATGTAACTCACTATAATCGAGCAATTATTACTGCGCATAGCATCAAGGAGAGTACACCTTTCCTGACCAAAGCTGGATCAGTTTCAAAGCAAAGTTAGGTTCATAGGATTATTTTCGTACTTAGAGGAGATATCACATTTTATATTTACATGCATAAATACATGGTGCCAAAATGGGTATTTAAGCTTTTTGGCCACCATTTTGGCACTTTTATGTCAATCGTATCGAAACAGGTACAGAAATAAAGCTGTACTACACTGCGGCTCATAATTCGTGAAACAAAAGTAAAATTGAGATTTCTCGGCCGCTACTAGGCCGATTTAGCTACTGTTTAGATATGTTGTACAGAAAGTAGAGAGAAAGACGAGGTATGCGTAATTAATCGCGATTTCGAGACCGTTTGATGCGCTTACATACAAGGGCCTGTTTGGGCTCCGGCTCATAAATGATGAAACAAAAACCATACAATTTTTAAGTCAAATAATGAATGTATTATTTTTAGAGTGATGGTCACTATTTATTGACTGAGTTTTAGTATTCAATTCGCCGTGGTCTTGACCCCCGAAGAACGCGGGCGCATTCGCGGCCCTATGTGAGGCTGGCCTTACTGAGGCCGGCCTATGTAAAGCACAATGTGCCGGTAAATGTAAAGCCGACTACCTAAGAAACGAATTATGAGAATTGTTTCAAGACGGCAGGGCATAAAGCAGGTCACTGTGCGCGAGCGTAAAGATAAATTAGAAGCAAGCCAGAAAACTTAAGACGAATAAAGATGTGTTTCAATACTCGTTCTTTAAAGTTCTCCAAGAAGACAAAAATGCAAAGAACATGTCTGTGTGCGACTCTTTTCAGACTCACAGCGAACTAGACATACCGGGCTCACATAGGGCCGCGAATGCGCCCGCGTTCTTCGGGGGTCAAGTGACCACGGCGAATTGAATACTAAAATTCAGTCAATAAATAGTGACCATCACTCTAAAAATAATACATTCATTATTTGACTTAAAAATTGTATGGTTTTTGCTTCATCATTTATGAGCCGGAGCCCAAACAGGCCCTTGTATGTAAGCGCGTCGAACGGTCTCGAAATCGCGATTAATTACACATACCTCGTCTTTCTCTCTACTTTCTGTACAACATATCTAAACAGTAGCTAAATCGGCCTAGTAGCGGCCGAGAAATCCAATTTTACTTTTGTTTCACGAATTATGAGCCGCAGTGTAATGGTGCGTCAGCTGGTATATTTTGAAACCTAAGCCGTTAATATTTGTATTCTTTAGTTGGGCACAAATGGCAAAGTTTGATTATTCTATGCAGCAGATTTTGGCAGGAGCTCTATTGAGGAGAACGGCTATTATTGTGGTTTAGTTTTGTCAGACGGACCGAAAAACATACGGGAGTATCGAGATAAATAATATTTTAGTTATTATGAGAGTAATATCAGTGGACTGTTTTTTTTCGCACAAGCGTCGTGTGATTTGCTCGCCGGGCGCCATAAACTGATGTTATGAAAAGGTTGAAGTGTATTTTGAATAATGCAATCGAAATTATAGGTCGTTTTCGACGACATAATCTCCATCCACAGGCGCGATCTGCCTCAGTAATGGCGCGATCGCCGCCAATAACGCCTACACCAAGCGTTGGGTAGATAAAGGCAAGAGTATCACCGCTCACAGGAGAAGGGGGTGAACCCTTTCTGAGATGGTTCGCAGACGTAGAAGATGCCATATCTGCGCAGAGAGTTACTGATCTTCGTCTACAAACATACTTTGCAACAATATGCCTGGGCGGGCGCGCCAGGGCATAGGCAATGGGCCGCAGATCCACTGATGGATCTGGTTTCTGATATATCAGAAATTCAAAAGAGAGCGAAAGTTCAACTTCGAATCTCCTTATCTGAGTTTGGATGCTTCCATTAGGTCTTTACCACCCCTCAGCTGCAATGTATAAAGTTGGTCAGAGCAGATGAATAAAATGAATAAGATTTGGGTACCGACTAAGTTTCACAAAAAGGTTTTCATTCATGGTGGAGTGAGACCAGAAGCTGTGAAGTGGTCCAAGAACGGGTGGATATAGAATGTTTTGATTCACAAAGTGTGCAGCAAAAGTATGATATTATTAAAGTGAAAAGAACGTTGGTGGATAAAGCGACATTTTACTTGTCCATTTTCATTTTGCAAGAAAGAAAAGCATGGAATGTACTCCTCAAGGCGTACTTTGATGCATTTGTTGCAAAATATGATGTCGTTCAGGTACTACTTACAAATAGATATCATTCAACATCGTTATCAGTGACAGATTTTATGGATGTAATTGAAAATTTGCTCTCAAACATTTCAAATGCCGCTAAGTGAGCTGCAACCGCTCATGTGTTATGCCACATAGTCCACAGAAATTGATTCCAGCGTCGTAGAAGGTTTCGTTCTCCAGTCACGAGTAAAGGATGGGACCGTTCTCATGTCGAAGCAATGGCGATGGAGCTTCCTGTGATTGCTACGTTCTGGAGTAGTATATATCGGAAGAAAATTTATGTCTGCTAGCTATTGACAGACTTGTTGAGGAAGAACGCTAGATGTAATCTATTATTTTCAATAGAATCGACTCATAAGTTTGATGACTAGTGGAGATCACCAAAGGCACATTTCAAGGTCATAGATGGACTAACCGCTCTGAGTATTTTTTGAAAGGGCTTTTTACTATAGGGGTAAACCATCTTAAATCCATGTCCTCTTGATGCTTTAACGGACATTTTCTATAACAATCCCGCAAAGACATGGTGAACCAATATTCCCCGAAAATAATGGAAAGGATTCTTTATGGGCTAATATGACGTATATTGAACCGTATGGCTGCTCAAGGAGCTGCTACAGCTATGCTCATGAAGACCTGTGAATGGATTGCTTTAAGGGCAAAATGATGGATCGTGTTGTAACCATACTTGATGTATTCTCTTAGTTAGAGACTGAATCCTCCTATTAGTTCTCTTGCGTCAGCCAAGTAAGGTTCAACCATAAGGGCGAGTTTGAGTACTTTTTTAGTAACAAGAAACCAATAAAAATGATCACAATTAAGCCAATTTATTTTTGAGGCGACCAACCATACGTGTCGTACGCTTGCCGATGTTGAATGGGTCACGTTAGAGGTAATCGAGATTTACGTTAGAGTTCGAGCGATTCGAATACGTCTTGCTTCGATCTTATTAAACCTGTTGGTTTTCACTATTTCCATTTGTAGTCATAGTCAATTGGTGACTATGTGTAGTGACCTCAATCGTACTTAACTGTAGTTAAAGTAGTAACCTGTCACTAGATATGCACTATTTTAGGTTTATGCCGTATGGAAGAGGAAGCGGAAACCCGTCACGGTCAGTGCTTGTATGCCTCCGGGGACTCAGGGTAAGGTGGTAAGTACTTCTACTTCAGTGTATTAGCGCCCTACGAGATTGCCTACTGGCACCTCACCCTGCTCGCCCTATTTTATACTAGATGTTAGTTAATATGAATATATATGCATATACAAACTCCTAGATATTTCTGTTGAAGTTGGCATCAACTTCTCAACGGCCCTGCCGTAGACGCCCTGCGTCTGGATGTCCTGCCTCATTATATATCTCTGCATGCAACTGCATATAGCGGCCTTTCCGGAGAGGCCCTGTGTCTTGGGTTCATTACTTTTTAATCAATTAATACATCGTGATCGCCATTTTATTTTTCCGAGCCATGTCCATAATTCCATCTCCACCCTTCGTCATTAGGTCGTTCGTCATAAACGTAAATACAGCTAGCAGAATATGCATATTCCATCAATTTCAACCCGGCCAAATCCTGATCGAGTCGGCTTCGAAGGGATCGGTTCCGCAAGCCTGTTAATAAGTCCTTGCCGATCAGGACTACTGAGATTACCGATCATCTTCTTCGTGAGTCTGCATAACTTTAAATCTGTTGCGTCTTACAAGTTCACGCTCAAATTCTCGCAGCAATGCCTCACAATTATGGGTCAACTTCCTTGAATACCCTTCTTTCACCCAATCCAGATAAAGCCACACCCTTTATACCAGTTCAATGTTATGTGGGCCGGCCTGATCATTGTTCCGGTCGGCTCTTTCCTGAATTACTCTCCGAACGTTCATTAGCATGCTCTCGGGCATGTTGATATTGACGCTAAAGCCCCATACACCATCGGCGGGCTTTGTGATCAAAACTTCTGGTGCATCCGAACGGAATTGCGGCTTTGATAGATGATCGTGGATCCCATCCGAGAGCCTTGTAAAATTGGATATCTCCTCTAAACCGGTCGAATGAAGTATTCAGCGCGAATATCATTTTTTTCTGCATATTCATCCCAGTCCTGCAGGCCGGGTCGGCGACATACATTTTTATCTTGCCAACGTCCGCTCCATCCGTTCGGCTTTTCCATTCGCCTGAAGCCGCTAAGCCGATGAACATCAAGCGTACAAAGTCGTAGATGACGTAGTGCGGGCGTTAGCTTTCATGCAACGTGACTTTGCCCAGTGACAGGCTCATAAAGCTAAGAGAAGGAGTTAATCTTTGGAAAAAATATTCTAATTTGTCGGAAGTGGTTTTGAGTCGACGTTCCTGTCGTTGTTAATGTGATGGTTGCCATGTTAAGTCTTTTAATTACATGTACTACACTAAAAAGGTGTAGAAAAATCGCACCTTGGGTGGTGGTGGGCGGCAAACGAAGTGACGGCAAGTTGCAGTAACGTAATTCATCAGATTATGGCGGGTCATCAGTTTATGGTGGAAAAATTCTCGATAACCAATCAGAGACACGATACCCCGGAGCATGCAAATGACATCGCACCCCATGGTTCTCATCATTTCCACCACCACGTCAACTTGACATTGTGGTGAAGCAATCTGAAAAATGCTGAGAATAAGATGGACCACACATGGCCGTTGATTGGTGACAATGGGAACACCCATCAAGATGAGACAGTTGATGGATGGGACAGGCTGATCGCGTATACGACGAAAAGGTGGTGGACAACGGGCTTTCGTACTGTGAAGGGATAAGCCAGGTACCGTTACTACGCCCGGTCCCGGATACTAATGGAACGGCGAAGGTCACGATTCCGATCGGGATATCGCGTATTAAGTGAGTTCACGTGGACGTATATGACGAGATCGACTGAGACAAATTGGAGATACAGCAGCAATGACAAAGTGACATATCAGGAATGGTTATTGGGATGAGTTATCAACAGTAGAGATGTTGAAGTTGGATGTGATATGAAGTTCCGGCCCGATCGGCCGAGCCACCTAGCTCTGCCATAGAATACGAAGATCAGGTACAGAATAGAACGGGGTATGTGGAGTGGCGAGCCGTGCGAGTATTACCAAGCTAAGGCAAGCGACGAGAGTCGATAGATCTATCCAGAATTGATGTAAGAGGGTCCGATCAGGCCCGACTTCACGGGAAATGCTGAGTCGGTGCGATCTTGGTACCCCGACAGGTGATGAAGGTCGAGAACATGGTCGGGTGAGCAGGCAACGTCGTTGTGATGGTAACCTGGAGGTGTTTCGAAGTGATCTGGGGCAGATCGCCCTGATCACTGCCTTATCACTCGGCCGATCGCTGTGCTGATCATGATCAGAGCCGATCGGCCCCAAACCGGCTTCCAGGTGTGAAGGTAGATGGAGTTTTCAGTTAAGCCGGGTTGGATATGAGGCGAACAATGTCCAAGAGACAGATCTCGAGCGGTTTCCAGGCTGTTTATCGAGAAATCAGAATGGTTAAAGATCGCCATAGAGTTTGGCCATAATCGGGTCAAAAGTGGTACGGATCATTTTGAAGGTGCAACAATAATGGGTAAGGTGGTACTACGCAACCGTGCGACGAAGCGAACAGGATCGAAGTATGAGGCAGGCACATGAGTTGGTATATGGTACACTCGGTATAGGACATTGCATTTATAATAACAGGTTTTGATTTATCCCCTAAGCAAAGAGTCGCTTCGCCACGTGTCGCGGTCATTGGGAGCACAGGGTTAACTAGTCCCCTCTTGCTCAACTTAATTCCCGGTTAAGACGCGCTTAGACGCATTTTGGCTTACCGGAAGGCTCCCGACGGGTTTGTTTAGGTTATCGAACCTCACCCCCCACGCGCACGTGTTTGGAACACGTTTTTAGTATTGGAAAGGTTTTGTGGAGATAACGTTTGTGGATTACTGTGGAAGATCGTGGTTTGATCGCGTTTCTCGTTGTCTCTCACTCTTATTGGCTGGCCTGATCGGACGAAGTTTACCGATCAGTGCCTAGATACTGTAGTTAGGTATCGACCCCGACTCGTTCCCCGGTGAAGATCCGAGGACACCCCCGTCTCGAGAAGGTCATCCCCTCCGACCTGATCAAGATCATCGCTTTCGTCATCGAGTCCATCTAAGTGAGTATAACCACCCCCGATCAATGGGTACACAAGGTGAGATGAAATTAAGTATGGATTCTATCGCACATGTCGACCGGTCAGATGACCGGGAAGATCAGATCAGTCACCATGATGGTGGTTCATCCGATTCTGATGGCGATCAGGATCAACGGAGTACCCCCTCCGATAGTTGGTCGCCGGGCCAGTGGGTATCCCGATTCGACCCAAGACTTCCGTCCTGGATTTGGAAATCGGCACCACCACAATGGCGCGCGTGCCCGTATCACTTGGTGACTCAGGATATCACCGTGCTTCCTTTGATGATGAAAAATATGTGAAAATCAAAGTGGAGGAAACGTTTTCGGGTGTATTGGAGGAAGACGTATCGCCTCCGATGCTGTCCATACCTGTCGGAAGCGATGGTCGACCTGGTCTGGTGAGTGCCAGGTCGAAATTAAAGATGAAACAACCCCCCACATAGCCCCGATCGGGGCCGATCTGGGTTATAGTAAAGTCAACTAAAACCCGGGAAAGAATCGAGGTGCTAACCTCGATCCTATGCATAAGAAGAAAATGGAAAAAGAAAGAAAAAACATGGGGGCGGATCAGTGTGATCCACCTAAAAATTATGTGAAACCGAAACCGAAGATCTTCAAAGAAGATGAAGAGAAGACCGAACCAGCTGAGAAGACCACTGTTCACGATGTAGAACGATTGTTTTATCTTCGAGAGTTTCACAAGTTCGTAGCTGCCAACCGAGTGATGAAGATCATAAAACCCAAGATCATCGGGAAGCTTGAAGGTCGAGCGACCTGGCCGGTTATCACAGGCAGTCAACTTGACCTGATCAGGAACCTCCTGCCGCAGATCGACGAAGTTGGTTTCACTACTGATGCATTCGACGCGAATATGCTGTTCGGTCTAGACCAAGGGACGATCAGAGAAGCTATGACAACTCTTTATGATCACCTTGCCTCGCTACTCGGGGCGAACCCCTTGGTCCAGTCGCTAATCGCGGATCCTTCGCACCGATCGCAGTTGGTTGAATATCCTATGGATATTGAGTCAATATGTCAATCGTCATCACAGTCTGGAGCGGACTTCAGCGACTCCTCGGTTGGAGTAACTCGTATGACGTTGAGCCCGAAAGGGATCAAGCACATTGACCCCAAGATCGAGTCGCAGAGCAGGAAAAGGAAGCCCGAACCTGGTCGAGTCGGATCAGATGATAGTTTTGAAGATGCTCAGGAAGTTCCACAGAACAATCCGACTCCCAACAGTAACCCTACCAACATACCGGAGGTTCCCGAACAAATGAGAACCATGTTCGCAACTATGATGAACCGATTTGCGAGTGAACAATACGGATTACCTCAGTACACACCTGGGCAAGGACCACCATGGCGATCGACACCAAACATGAATCAATCCACTGAGAAACCGGCCAAGAAACCCGTGGACGTGGATATGGAATCAGTTGGATCGACCGGAATTGTTCGATCAATATGCCAGGTCGGTCACCAAGATCGACTCCATAGATCGCCCCTACGTAGTGATGTGGACATGGAATCAGAAGGAGAGATCAGTCAGCATTTTGATCCGGATGATTTGGATATGGAGATGCCTCGTAGGGCGAATATGGCTTCCGCGCAGGCATTTGACAGTGATTCCGGAACGATCACTCGAGTGCGAATGTCGGCGATCTCGGAATTAAAAGATTTCACCGGAAAGAATATGGACGATGATCAGGCGACAGCTTGGTTGAGTCGGAATAAATCAGCCTTTTTGAGGGAGAAGACACCGGAGGGTGGAAGATGTCTGATTTTCGCTGATTTGATGAAGGGTCCGGCCAAGAACTGGCTCAAACAGCTGAGCCGAGAAGTGCGTTTGAAGTGGCCTCAATTGTGTGAAGAATTTGAAGAACAATATTGCAACTCAGGGGTGTCTGTCGCGAGACAGTATTACCATATGAAGAAAAGATCCGATGAAACACCGATTGAATACTTTCATCGGCTGAATGTTGCTGGTCTACGCGCGAAAATGCTGATCAAGGATCCACGACACCCGAATATGGCTCGCGAGCATGTCGAACACTTTATTGGCACTTTGGACAATCGTGATTTGGCTGATCAGTTAACCCTGCTCCGTATAAGCAATTCGGAGCAATTGGAACTAACCCTGAGAACGCTGCAGCGGGCCAAACGTAGACAACCCAATGTCGAGGTAGGATCGACCGATACCGGTCGAAACCAGGGCAAGGCACCAGCGGCACGACCAATCCGAGCGATTCGGATGATTACGAATGAATCGGACAGTTCCAGTACGGAAGAAGAAAGTGGTCAATCAAGTTTAAGCTCGGACGAGGAGCACTATCGTCATCTCTTTACGACTGAACCGGTATTCCGTCCGAGATCATCGATTAATGGCATGGATGGTTGGACATCTGGTGGAGCTCAACCTAATCAGGACCGATCTCGTAAGAAATGCGTGCATTGTGGATCGACCAGACATGGAGATCGGGACTGCGGGAAGAGAATCACATGTGGAAAATATGATCGTAAAGGTCATCCTTCGGATCATTGTTTTTCAAAACCTGTGGGAAGATTCACGATGCCGGTGCCTGCCCTATTGAAGAATTTTTCAATCTGATGCGGTGGTATGTGTCGACTAAACATGCTGGCATGCTCCCACCAGATGTCGAGAAAATTTTAAACTAGATCGCTCGCCAGGTTGTAATCTAGTTCGAGCCGAGCGGTTTACGTTCTGCATCTATGCATATGTCGATAGCGGAAATAAGTTTGAGGAAAGGGAGATAACCGACAATATGTGTTCTAATTCAAATTGCGTCGATTGAGGTCCGATTCACAGTCTCAGGATGGATGAATATTCCCGTTCAGACGTGAACATGGAGTTGGATCAACTTCTTGGTGAATCCCGAGGATACTGGAAGTATCACTCTCCCGACAAGTAAACAAGCAAAAGCTAATGGGAAGATCAACAACGAAAAAGTCACCATTCTTTTTGACTCTGGAGCAGAAGTCTCGATCATCGACTCCGCCTTTGGTCGTAAGGTGGGATGTCGTATAGACAGTACCTAGAGGCAATAATGTGTTGGGATCGGCGATAGCTCGTACATGACGGAAGGGCGATCACGCGTTAAAATCACTCTGGCAGTTTCCCTGGTCTACTATTTCAACACGTGGGTTGGCCGGTTAGCCGGTCAAGAATCGATATTGGGAATGGATTTCATGGTACCTGTCGGTATACGGCTCAACCTGTCTCATGGAACCCTGACTCTGCCGGATGAGCTGCAGATACAGTTATCCGGCCAACGCCTTTTATATGGCACTCATGTGCGGATGGTAAAAATGGGTCAGTACGAGAACATCAAGGTAGCCCGATCAGTTGACGTGATGATTCGGCCGAGCGGACGGCAGCAGCAATTGTGGCTAACCCGTGGTGAACGATGGGTACCAACGTTCGTAAAGGATGTCGGCAGATCAAGTTACATCAGGATTACAAACATATCTGATCAGCCGCTAATCGTTCACGAAGACATGATCCTTGGGATGTGGTTACCCGAAAGGAAAGTACCTCGACAGATTGGGTATGTCTCAGTGGGATCACGAAGATATATTGAATGGCAAAATCTGGCTTATCAAGCCACCACAGACCTGATCAGTTGGCAGACGAAGATACCTCACCTATGGTTGAGAAGCCGGAATATGCTATTACGACTAAGCTACTGATCAGAAGACCATCTGTCGTAGCGACAGGGGAAAACTGGGTCAAAAAAAGGCCACACGTTTTGAGTATTATTAGACCCGGCTCACCGAAAACAGCAAGTCCAGAGAGCGAAAATGATGGTGATAGGTTCAAAAACGATCCTGAGGAGAAAAAGGAGGATGGACCTGCCGAAGTCGTTAAGGACGAAGGTGAACCCGAAGTAGATCACCAGTTGGATGACTCACAAGGGGCGGCCCAAGATAATGCCGAACCGGAGGAAGTAGATCCGGTAGACGAACAAGTGTGTATACATGAAGGTGGTGATCAGTACATTGAAGGTATCGAGAAGCAGATGGCAGTTTTGCCGGAAGTATCGTCCAATATACCAGAAGTCACCATGGAGGATCTACAGGTCGGTGATCCCGAAGTGAACACTCCCGAGCAGATCGATCAGCTAAAGAAGATCATCTGGAAAAGGCGCCATTTACTGATGGGGAAGGGTAACGCCCTACCCCCTGCTGCTTACGGAGCTGTCTGTGATATAGACGTGGGAAATGCGAGACCGATCGCTCAACGTTGTCGCAAAGTTTCAATACCGGGAAAAGTTATCCGATTTGATCAAGGGCTTGTTGAGTACAAAAATCATCCGACCTTCAACATCGCAGTGGGCATCACCGTTTGTGATTGTGATAAAAAAGAACGGGGTCGATATTCGACTATGTATCGACTATAGAATGGTGAATCGCCTCACGCAGTTGATGGTCCATCCGATGCCCTTGATAAATGATTTACTTGAGGATCTAGATAAAGTCTTATGGTTTTGTTGGCTAGACATGGCTAGCGGGTTTTGGGTGGTTTTAATGAATGATCGTAAGCGAGAGATTTCAGCTTTCGTTACACCTTTCGGCCTTTTCGAATGGAACCGGATTCCGTTTGGGTTGAAGAATGCTCCACAAATCTATCAGAGATTGATTGACAATGCTCTCTATGGATATTTCCAGATCAGTGCTGATCGTGAAGCAAACGATCTACAAGATGTGTTTACGGAGGGTGAACCAGACCAAGATCAGCGACGATCAGTTTTGGGAAGGCGACCATATATAGATGACATCTTGGTTATGGCAACGTCATGGGATATGCTATGTGATAAGGTCGAACGGCTCCTTGACACTTGCGAACGCTGGAATTTATCGATCAGCGTAGTCAAGAGCTTCTGGGGTCAACCCAAGGTCGCCTACCTTGGCCATAACGTGTCGATTCAAGGCCTGGAAGCAAACCCGAAAGATTTGGGCGCTCTCAGTAACCTGCCTTTTCCCCGATCACTGAAGGCTATGCAGTCTTTTCTCGGATCCCTGAATTATTATAGCCGGTTTATCGAAGACTTCTCGATATATGCCGCTATATTATACGAATTGAAGGAAGTGGATTATCATGGGCTACGAGAACGCGATTGAGTGGGAAAGTCACTAAGTGAGACTGGTCGCGAAACCGAAGTTATTGAATCGAATCTCAAGACTGGATCACTGACCGATCGAACTGTGCCAGGTTCAGAGGGTCATATGGAACGAGCAATGGTAGCTTCAGCATGCCGAAGGCGAAGATGATTTCGACTCCGATACTGAAGCATTTCGATCCGGAGAAGATTCCTGTGGTGATTCTATACGCCAGTAAATGGGCAATATCGGCTGCACTGGGCGAAGATCATGACAGAGTATATTGCCCAGTGACGTTTACAAGCCGGACGTTAAAGCCGAACGAGGTCAACTATGGTATTGTGGATAAAGAAGTGCTGGAATTATTACGCATATTGGATGTCTGTTACTCTATACTGGTGACTTGATCGATCAAGGTATTGTCCAGGCGATCTGCTCTGGCTTGGTTATTGTCTGCGAACGTGTTAGACAGAAGACTGGGGCGATGGACAGCGCTGTTATCTCAGTGGACCTTGGAGATCATCAAATGCACCAAGGGTGGAGAAGAAATTCTCGGTACGCTAGTAGCCAGTATCATACCCCGATCAGAGGTCGATGAAGCTCTGATCGAGGTCGATCCTCGGAAGCAGCCAAGAGAATCAATCATTATACCCCCACCGGTCGTCGGCTCGGAGGAAAATCTGATCGCTGTAAGTTTCGACGGATCAGCGAGCGTGAAGAAAGGCGTAGGGGCGTATAGCGCGTTGTTGTGGAAATTGCTGGAATGGACTGCCATATCTGCTGGTTCAGACTATACCCCGGGCATCACAGTCAATGAAGCCGAATACCGTGGTCTGCTGCTAGGTTTGGATCTCCTGCAAGAGCAAAAGATTGGAAGAGTAATCATATGTGGAGATTCAAATCTAGTGATTCGGCAGATCACTGGGGAAATCGACTGCAAGGCTCCGCGTTTGAAGTTGTTGAATGATCGTGTTATGAAAGCTCTACGTGGATGGCCAAGTCATGACCTCTTACATGTGAAACGCGATTGGAACCGGAGTGCGGATCACCTAGCCACGATGTCCATGCGTGATCAGACTGGATCGATGATTTCCGATAAAGCACTGCTGGAGGAATTGGTCGAGATCAATAGGTTGCCCGAGCTGATTCATGCGGAAGATAAACAGGCAGCATCCCAGGTCTCGATCATGACGAGATCACGAGCCAGATCAACACCTAGCAGGCCATTCTCTCGATAAAGCCTAACGGAAGAAATAGTACAGGAAATGCGGATTGAAAGAATTCTCAAGGCACAAGACGAAGAAAAATGGATCGTTGATTTGAAGGCTTTTCTGAATGGAGATCTGGAGAAATTGAGCTAGAATGAAGCAAAAGATTGTGTTAAGATCGCGTCCAGCTATGAGATCGACGAAAACGGTTTGTTGTTCTACTATGCCCAAGCTGATCAGGCCGACGCAGATCTGGACCGATCAGCGAGACTTGTGATGCCGGAGACTTTACAAGCAGATATCTTGCATCATTATCGCGTCAGTTTAGAGGGTGGTCACCAGGGCGTGGGTCGGACATACTACAGGACTCGCAAGCATTTCCACTGGAGAGGTTTATATCGAAGTGTCCAAAAGTTTGTCGGAACATGTACAGATTGCGAAACCGGGAAGGGTATGCCGAATATCCGGGGTAGATCACCTGGAAATATCCAAGCGACTTACCCTTTCCAAGTAATAGCGATGGATCACGTACCGGCCTTGCCGAAATCGTTCAAGAGCAATACAGAACTGCTGATTTGGACTGATCTGTTTACGGGATTAGTGATCGCGAAAGCGGGATCTACCCGAACAGCCCAACAAGTCGCCTGCAGTTATGAGGAAAGTGTCTCTAGATGGTTTGGAGCAAGTGAGACGATCAGGCACGATCGGGAACCAGGTTTCATGGCTGAAGTTTTTCGATCATTTAATCAGATGCTAGGTCAGAAACAAAGCGCAACCATGGCCTACCGTCCGCAGGCGAACGGCAAGGTCGAGCGCATGGTGCAGACGCTAACCAGAGCTATTAAGATGTATGTCGCGGATTCCGCTCAACAAGATTGGGATGAGTATGCAGAGAGACTGGTGTTTGCGTTGAATTCTTCTTTCGATCGGATCAGGGGAGATACTCCGTTTTACTTGGCGTATGGTTGGGACCCCCGATCTACCATCGAGTCGGTGATTCCCGTCGGATGTACCCGAGGTCGAGATCACGAAGCTCGTCGATGGCGTATGGGACTCCAGCGCCATTACCAGCACGCGCGGGAACAAGTGAATGAACGACTACGGATGGCGATCGATCCAAGAGAGAGCTGATCGGAATAATGATCAAGCCGATTCGCATAATATCGAACCGGGGTCAAGGGTCTGGCTTTACTTGGATCGCGTGAAAGAAGGATACGCCAGGAAGTTAGCACATTTGTGGCATGGACCATTCCGTATATCCGAATTGATCGGTGATCATGCCGCTCGGTTGATCACTGCTGGTACCGATTACGGAATTTTCCCGATCGTCCACTTGTCGAAGCTGAAGCTGGTCCGGGAATACCCCGATCGCCCAAAAACCAGGTTGTCATCCGATGATCAGCCAAGGTTTGACTTCGACGAAGCTCTCTTGCCCGAAGACAGTTGGGAAAGAACGTTGGATCAAAATGAATTTGAAGTGGAAAAGATTTTGGATACCCGATCGGGCAAGAGGACCCGATTTGGTCGAACCCATCGTGATTACTTGGTTCAGTGGAAAGGTTACGACGATCCAGCGTGGGTAGATGAACGGGATCTGAACTGTGGAGCTTTACTAAGGGAGTTTGAACGTGATCGGGTGAGACGAAACCGATTTGGAGTTATGCACACTCACGAAGAAGGTAACCAAGAGTCTTAATAGTCCGGGTTGACATAATGTGATGGATCATCCAATGGTAATGGTCAAACAAGTTGGGATCGAGTTGATTGAGCTGGTTCAGATTCAACGGACATGTATATACATATAATTAACGAAAACTATATTCGCGTGCATATGAACGATCGGCATACAAGATGAAGATAGTGCTGGAACCTGGACATGAAGTGTGGATATGGAACATGAAAGTTATCAGAAAGCTGTCATGATATATTAATGAATAAAAAGAGAATGAAACGAAAGCGATATGTATCCATCATAGAAAACATTTAATTGCATTGTAGCCGCTCGGTAGATCGTCCATGCTTGATAGTCGGTTAGTATGTGTTTGTGATTCCATTGATCTTCCGGCGGTTGTTCTAACCAAGCAGCCGCCACTCGGTCAAGTGCGCATTTGGTCGTCCATTTGTCCACGATCCGCCGTAAGGGCTGCGCCACGTAGTTTGGTACAGGTTCCTAAAGGATCTTCGTAACCGGTAACTGACCGCAAGCATTTTAGTCTGTTCGTGAACTGTCCACGGTATCCCGTGCAAAAGCGGGTGCACCGCAAAAACCACACTTTCCATATGCTCTTGATCACTCTGGTTCGCTGTTGATGCCCTGCTCGACGTGGTGTTGTGACTTATCCAATATAGCCCGTCCTGTTGTAGGTCGCAGTGTAATCGTTATCCTGTCTCCTGACATGTTCCATCAATTGTCTCCGGCTGCACAAGTATCCACGTTACTTTCTAGAGAAATCCCTTCGTGAGGAAACACCGTAATAGGTGGCGGACGGCTGGTTTGTTTACCTATGAACAGAGGAGCCTGGTCTTCACAACAGAGGGTACGGGAACAACTTAGACAAGTACTAGGACCTACTATACAGGAACTAAGCGAAGTAGAAAGGAACGTGAAACAGTGGATGCCATTGGTTTTAACTGCGTGTGAGCATCAGGTCCAATTCCCGAGTCGGACGATGAGAAATGGACTAGCCATCTCATAACTTTCACCACTGTGTGCCTCTTGTGGCCCTCCCCCTCAACAACCCATTGAAACTTGGTATTACTTGTCCTCACAATCCGTAGTTCGTGTACGGTTAGCCGAGGTATGCGATCATACTTTATCCATGGTACTGCATAACCGGCCGGATCCACGGGTTATCCGCCCACGAGTATGTTCCCCAAAATGCCATAATATGCTGCGGCATTTGGTGATGCCGTTCGTATGCATCAATATCTACTTCCGGCGAAACGGTGACCCGCAGGGGTTAGCCATTGGTTAGAGCTCGTTGTTAGAAATATGCCGTCCAATTTCTTCATACTTGTGCGTATCGGTCGATCGGTTCTAGGAGCCAGCATGTTGCTTCCTTTACCAATAAGGAATGTATGGCTATTGGGATCGAGATTATCCCTAAGCCATCAATCGATTTTGGTGTGTACAGTAGTGCTGGTGAAATCTTGTGTCTACTGGGCTCAGCTGTCGTTTGATGCCAGCAAATAAACCGTTTCAGGAGATAAATCAGTCGCTGGAGGATATCTTGAGGGGGAGCGAACACCTTCGCTGTGAACAGAATCGCTGGAATGGCGATGGCGTTGAATAACGTCAGCCACCATAGGATGCAGGATGACGGCTACTTGGTGTACTCAAAAGCGACAGACCGGTGCAAGGCATGGAATCGAGTGTTCAAGGCTGAAAATCGGATCAGCCAGAAGTTAACCAACCGGGTCAGGTGGAGCTGGATGGCAGTCGATGGTGGATATAAGTAGCCAAGGGGAGGATCCGTTAAAGGATGTGCGTATGAAGGAGGCTATGCCCCTGTAGAAGACGAATGGGACCCTCCCTGTCGCCGATGTTCCACATTGAGCCGCCGTGAAAAGTCGTCGTTGTACAGCTCGTATTTTATACTCCCAGTAAATTCTCCCTGTGTCGCCGATGCCTATGTGGTAACCAAGGTATCTGGTTGTCTTATTTGCCTGTAAAACCAGTATATTCTTCCACTCATTGGTAACTGGTTTTCCTTCCAAAAATTACATTTAGCGGGTTGAACCTTCAAACCTGATAAAGTACCGAAATGTCGGACGATGTTCAATGTTGCAGCCTATGTCGAAGGAAGATAGTAGAATCGTCCACAAAGGCGGAGAACTTGTGCTCAAAGCCTCCCCTGCCTCCTCCTGGGACTGAAATACCCGTTATGTTGCGCAATCGCTATCCCAAACGGTTCAACTGAAAAAATAAACAACAAGGGGGCTAGAGGGCACCCTTGTCTAATATCTCATCGCACTTCTATTGGTTCCGAAACCATACCATTAATGAGAAACCTAGCTATTGTGCCGTCGTGCAACGCTCGCATCAACTGATAAAACCATTGAAAATCCGAATTTTTCCAATGCCGTATCAAAAATTCCATGTCAATTCTGTCGTACGCCTTCGCAAAGTCTAGCAAACGAACACCTGGGCTGTCTTCTGGGGACCAGTTCGCCTCGGGCTGTACCCCTTGTAAAATATTCATCATGACCATATTTGCCCTGTCCGTGCGCCTTCCTCGCACGAACCCCTGCTGGGACACTCCAATCAGCTTCCCCACGAAAGTCTGTAGTCGAGTCGTCAAAATTTTCGCAAATATTTTGTAGCTGGTTTGTAGGAGGAATATCGGCCTGTAGTCCATTGTGTTCTGAGAGTCCCTTTTCTTGCGCAAAGGAATGACAATAGCTTCCTTAAAGGAATCCGGGTGAGTACCTCCAACTAAACTTTTTTTGTAGACGGAAAGTAGGCCATCCATGAGCTCTTTCCGGAAATCCTTAAAGAAATCATTATTTAGGCCGTCCGGCCCTCCTGCTTTCCGTCGTTTGAGCCTTCTTATTGCCCATGTGATCTCCTCTGCCAAGATCGGGGCCATCAATAACTGATTGTCGTGCGGCGTTACTTTTGCTATATTGTCAAATTTAACAAATTCATTGAAGTTGGAGAGAAACCGGTCCTTGCTCACTGATCTGTGACTGTGCCCGAGAGCCTGCTTCCATACCAACGCAAACTGATCCGGAATGCTTAACTCCGACATATTACCTACCTCATGTGCCACACTGATGTGTGAAACCCTCTGATTTCTCTCCCATATAGCAGTTTGTCGAAAAAGCCAACGGACGTCATCCACTGAACGTCGTAGTTTCAGTCCTCGTCTCCATCTGGTTAGTCGAGAAGTTCATTTCGGTTGATCTGCCTCATCTGCAATCTGTCCGTGCATGTTCTGTACAGACCTTGACGTAGCGTTCGCGCCTTCCGGCTTTGCGCCTCCCTCTTTCGCACCGTCTGAATGCTTTTATCCATTTCTGCCAGAACGAGTCCCAAGTTCCGGCTGTTATCGTGTCCACCACTCGATGTTCTTCTTGTTCATCTCTAATCTCTTCTGCACAGTACATAATCATACGGAGGAAGTACATGCTATATAAAACTAAAACCCGTGTAGTTTTAAACTGTTTGAACACAGAATTTCGGGAGTTGTTTAAGTGTAGTACCCATGAGGTTGTTAGTTTGCTTTGGTAATCTCCCTTTTTCACTGCTACAATCGAGTGTGTTTAATATTAAAAACGCATCTACGAACCCGAACGGAGTCATTCGCGACAAGTGGAATTCAATGCCCACAGCGCGCTGGCCAGGAAGGATCTGAATCATCATCTTGATAGAAGACGTAATGAATGCCCCGCCGAAGCGAAATCCACCGATGTGAAGGACCTGGCTGTGTCGAACCGATGTATCAGATGATGATGGGAGAGTCCAAGTCCGCTTAAGAAGCGTGGGAGATGTGTGTTTCTCATGAATCCGCGCGTTTACTGATGGGTTCGGCAGCTAAAGTAACTCCATGAGCTTATGATATCTACCGGTGGGGACTTAATGGAACATAGGATAATGTACGGTGAGTTGTTTGCCAATTTGGCTGCTGTCGCTGAAATCCTCTCCGAGACCAAGATAGTGGTGACTAGGCAGTGTGCCAAGTGAGTACGATGATATGGTGCGACTAGTGGGGCTAGTGAGCATGTGAAAATACTAGACGCGAAGGGGTTGATTCATTCAAAGCGCACGGTGAAGGAGAAGCCTTTAAAGCAAAGTCGATTTATCTAATGAGAGCGATGATCAACGTACACGACGCTTGAAGATACATGGTCGCGTTGTTGGGAACAACGGTGGTATCAGGGTTAGATGTTCGAACGCCGCACCTGTAAGTGCTAGCAGACCCGCCACAAGAAATCTGAGTGCTCTCGACTGAAGGGCAACAGTTAGGCTTCGGAGTTCTCGTTCGCGGCGACTCGTGATGGTGTGGAGTGGTCGGCAAGATGGTTGTGATAGCTTGCACGTGTCCACCGATAAATACGAGACTCTGTACTCGCTCGGCACCAACAAAACTGACCGAGCACCGTCATGCAGCAGTTGAGGAAGGTATTGTTCTTGTGCCTTTAGATAATAGCGTATTTATTCTCCTCCGTTTTATTTCGGTACAGTTGCCAAACCTTTTTTTATTGTGCGGTCGAAGTTATACGAATGGATATCTATTTGGAATATATTAGCTATGCTTCTGGGGCTCGACATTCCGTTTTGCATAATGGTGGTGCTTTCCCCTTACATTTTACTGCAGCTGCTTATGAGGCGGCACTAGCAGCTCTTTTCTTCTTCGTCGTCTCTTTCTTCTGGGTAGCCCGTCGCACTTCTTTCGCCGCCGTTGCCGTAGCCGCGGCAGCGGCGATTTTTGGCGTGATTTCACTCTCGATTCTTTCACCGCGATCAAAAGCCTCTCGACTGCACGCAAATGACACAGGCAGGTTGCCTTTTTTAAAAAGAGAATCCTAGCCTTTGTAAGGAATTTTAAACGCGTTCCCGTTGTTGTCCAGAAGGATCCCTTCCATCACCGTCTGCATCGTGAGGAATATTTTGTTGAGAGTGCTGCTTCGCACGTCGGCAAATGTCTCGCCCACGGCATTTATCAGCTTTTAGACGCCACGATACTCGCGTTGATATTGCAGTGACTGTATCGATCGGAAGTTGCCCAGGTTAGGCACATTTAGGTCTAGAGAGTTCGCTGGCTTGCTCGTGAAGCGAATGTTCCAACCACCACTGACCCTTGCAGCGATAACATCTGCATCGTCAACTGGGGTGTGCGGTTTTGCATTGTCCTCCTGGATCCATATTGTGCGATTCTTACCTGCCGGTGGACATATTGCTTTGATTGCTGTGATAATGTCATGAGTCAAAACTGTTTTGTACGCTTCGCGGTCGACCGTCTCGACGTTCGGAGGATGACGGTGCCTTTCCACATTGTACTCTTGCTCGTGCGCTGTTCTCATGAGGCTCTGCCTTTTCGCAAACTTCTCCGATTTTCGGTGGTTGCACATACATTACGGTACAAATATAGATAATATCATAAATTGTTTTCAAGGATATGCCATTATTAATGGAAAATAAACCTGGGTCTGGCAACAGCGGCAATGAACAAGCTTTTCCCGATGTGCTGCTTGCTCTGGCTGTGCGAATCAGGCTATTTCTCTTCATCCACGAGGTAATACTGTTTAAGAAAAGTCGGCGTCCTCGTTTAACCACTTTTCGTCAATGTGTACAGTACCGTAAATGTCGAGGGTTTCGTCCCGCTTTAGGACGACTAGACCCAGAATAAAAAGCACCGTGCGAGTCGGCAAGCACTGGTTTGATCTTGTTTGTGTGTCGGCTCAGAACGGATTAGCCGCACAATAACAGTAATAGCGACCTTCAACGTCGCCAAGAGGCTCCGCATCGTCGTGAGATTCAGTGCTAATCGCTTGAGCCCTCTCTCGCATCCCCTGGACGCTAATACTACGGTGCCGCACTTACCAAACATTCTACTCCCCACATCTCCCAGCAAATTAAGGGAAGTATGTGTCGCCAAATGCAGTGCTTCGATGTTATCCATTTTTTGGGGCCGCCGCCATAGCGTCACCGTTTACTAGCACGTCATTTTGAGTGCGAGTAAGCAAAAAGCAGACCAAAGATACCCGCTCTTGAGGTGAAAGATGACAACGCTTCTGTGGTGAAGTGGTCCTGGAATAAACGGGCTAATGAGAAGTGAATACACTCAACTGATTGGTGGAAATGTTGGTCCAAGCTCGTTGCCCGGGTCAGCCACCATATGATGGAGGATGACGGCTACTTGGTGTACTCACAAGCGACAGACCGGCGCAGGAAATGAAATCAAGTGATCAAGGCAAGGAATCAGGTTAGCCAAAACCTGGCCGACCGGGTCAGGTGGAGCAGGATGGCCGTCGATGGTGGATATATGTGGCCAAGGGGCGGATCAGTTAAATGATGTGCGTATGAAGGGCCCTGAGGGAGGCTATGTCCCTTTAGAAGACGGATGGGACACCGAAGGTGGTTGCTAGTCCGCTAAAAAGGAATCGAAATCTGCGGCCAGATGTGTCCAGGTCGAGCCGGATATTTGGTGTACGATACACAAAGCGGTAACCAAGTTAAGCTGGATGGTTGGTGTACGGTACACAAGGGCATCCAGGTTAAGCTGACTGGGCTATTTCAGGTAAGGCTTATAACTATCCAGCCAGGTTATTTTGGGTAGGTTACCCAAAAGGTTGTATAAGATCTAGGAATAAAAATCAGTGTACATTTCG
>MIQA02007163.1:0-18242 GCA_001887855.2 Sclerospora graminicola | reverse complement strand
CTCATATTACATCCACGGGAACTCCACTTAGTAATTGAGATTACGATCTCGATCGTGATCTCCCTCGTTCCATCGGTGTCTGGGACTGGGCGTAATGACAGTACTTGGCTGATTTTTTTTACATCGCTTTACCACAGTACACTAGGTATAGGACATTGCATATATATTAACAGGTTTTGATTTTCCCCCTAAGCAAAGAGTCGCTCCGCCACGTGTTGCGGTCATTGGGAGCACAGGGTTGACTAGTCCCCTCTTGCTCAACTAATTCCCGGTTAAGACGCGCTTTGACGCATTTTGGCTTACCGGAAGACCCCCGACGGGTTTGTTTAGGTGATCGAACCTCACCCTCAACGCGCACGTGTTTGGAACACGTTAATAATATTGGAAAAGGTTTTGTGGAGATAACGTTTGTGGATTACTGTGGAAGATCGTGGTTTGATCGCGTTTTCTTGGTTTCTTATTATCTCTTTCCTATTGGCTGGCCTGATCGGACGAACTTTCCCGATCAGTGCCTAGATACTGATTAAGTATCGACCCCAACCCGTTCTCCGGTGAAGATTTTCACCCGAGGACACCCCCGTCTCGAGAAGGTCATTCCCTCCGACCTGATCAAGATCATCGTTTTCGTCACCGAGTCCACCTGAGTGAGTGTAACCACCCCCGATCAACGGGTACACAAGGTGAGATGAAGTTGAATATGGATCCTATCGCACATGACGACCGGTCAGATGACCGGGAGGATCAGATCAGTCACCATAATGGTGATTCATCTGATTCTGATGCTGATCAGGATCAACGGAGTACCCCCTCCGATAGTTGGTCGTCCGGGCCAGTGGGTATCCGGATTCCGCCCAAGAATTCGGTCATGGATTTGGAAATCGGCCCCACCACAATGGTGCGCGTGCCCGGATCACTTGGTGACTCAGGATATCACCGTGATTCCTTTGATGATGAAAAAGATGTGAAAATCAAAGTGGACGAAACTTTTTCGGGTGCATTGGAGGAAGGCGTATCGCCTCCGATGCACCTGGTCAGGTGGAGTGCCAGGTCGAAATTAAAGATGAAACAAATCCCCACATGGCCCCGATCGGGGCCGATCTGGGTTATAGTAAAGCTGACTATAACCCGGGAAAGGATCGAGGTGCTAACCTTGATCCTATGCATAAGAAGAAAATGGAAAAAGACAGAAAAAAGATGGGGGCGGATCATTGTGATCCACCTAAAAAATATGTGAAACCTAAACCGAAGATCTTCGAGGAAAACGAAGAGAAGACCAACCAGCTGAGAAGACCACTGTTCAAGATGTGGAACGACTGTTCTATCTTCGAGAGTTTCACAAGCTCCCGGCTACCAACCGAGTGATGAAGATCATAAAACCCAAGATCATCGGGAAGCTTGAAGGTCGGGCGACCAGGCCGGTTATCACAGGCAGTCAACTTGATCTGATCAGGAACCTCTTGGCGCAGATCGACGAAGTTGGTTTCACTACTGGTGCTTTCGACGCAAATATGCTGTTCGATCTGGACCAAGGGACGATCAGAGAAGCTATGACAACTCTGTGTGATCACCTTGCCTCGTTATTCGGGGCGAACCCCGTGGTTCAGTCGCCGATCGCGGATCCTTCACACCGATCGCAGTTGGTTGAATATCCTATGGATATTGAGTCGATATGTCAATCGTCATCACAATCTGGAGCGGACTCCACCGACTCCTCGGTTGGGATAACACGTATGACGTTGGGCCCGAAAGAGTTCAAGCAGATCAACCCCAAGATCGAGTCGCAGAACAGGAAAAGGAAGCCTGAACCTGGTTCGGACGGATTAGATAGTTTTGAAGATGCTCAAGAAGTTCCACAGAACCATCCGACTCCCAGCAGTGACCCTACCAACATACCAGAAGTCCCAGAGCAAATGAGGACCATGTTTGCGACTATGATGAATCGATTTGTGAGGGAACAACGCGGGTTACCTCAGTATACACCTGGGCAAGGAAAACCATGACAATCGATACCAAACATGAACCAATTTACTGCTAAACCAGTCAAGAAACCTGTGGATGTGGATATGGAATCAGTTTGATCGGCCGGAATTGTTCGATCAATATGCCAGGTCGGTCAACAAGATCGACTCCATAGATCACCTCCACGTAGTGATATGGATATGGAATCAGATGGAGAGATCAGTCAACATTTTGATCCGGATGATTTGGATATGGAGATGCCTCGTAGGCAAATATGGCCTCCGCGCAGGCATTTGACAGTGACTCTGGAACGATCACTCGGGTTCGGATGTCGGCGATCTCGGAATTAAAAGATTTCACCGGCAAGGATATGGACGATAATCAGGCGAGAGCTTGGTTGAGTCGGACTAAATCAGCCTTCTTGAGAGATAAGACACCGGAGGGTGAAAGATGTCTGATTTTCGCTGATTTGATGAAGGGCCCGGCCAAGAACTGGCTTAAACAGCTGAGCCGAGAAGTACGTTTGAAGTGGCCTCAATTGTGTGAAGAATTTGAAGAACAATATTGCAACTCAGGGGTGTCTGTGTGGTAAAGCGATCAGAAAAAAAATGTTGAGAATGAGGTGGACCACACATGGCCGTTGATTGGTGACGATGGAATACCCATCAACGTGAGACAGTTGATGGGTGGGAAAGGCCGATCGCATATACGACGAAAAGGTGGCGGACAACGGGTATTCGCGATGTGAAGAGATCAGCCAAGTACTGTTACTACGCCCAGTCCCAGACACTGATGGAACGGTGGAGATCACGATCGCGATCGTGATCACGTTTACTAAGTGGAGTTCCCGTGGATGTATAACGAGTTGGAAATACAGCAACTGGTGACATGACACATCAGGGACAGCCATCTAGTCGATCTGTGAACAGTGCAGCTGTTGAAGTTGATTATGACACGAAGTTTCGGCCCGATCGGCCGAGCCAACTGATTATGCCCCAAGATATGGAGATCAGATGTGGAATGGAATGGGGCATGTGGAATGGCGAGTCGTGTGAGTGATGTCAAGTCAAGGCAAGTGATGATGACCGGTGGATTTGCCCAGAAATGGCGTGAGAAGGCCCGATCGGCTGAAATCGATGTGATACGGTTACCCCGATAGGGGATGGAGGTCAGAAGTATGGCTGAGCGGGCGAATAAAGTCGTTGTGATGGTGACCCAGAGAGTTTTCGAAGTGATCAAGGGCTGAACGCCCTGATCACCGCCTGATCACTCGGCTGATCGCTATGCCGATCGTGATCGGGGCTGATCAGCCTCAAACCGGCGTCCAGACGCGAAGGCAGGTGAAGTTCTCAGTTAAGTCGGGCTGGATATGAAGTGAACAAGTGTCAGAAGGGCAGATCTCAAGTGGTTTCCAAGTTGTTTATCGAAGATCGGGATGGTTGAAGATCGTTATAGAAGTCTGGTCGTGATCAGGGCAGAAGTGGTACAGATCAGCTTGAAGGTGCAGCCAGGATGGGCAAGGTGGTGCTATGCAACCGTGCGACGAAGTGAACAGGGTCGAAGTATAAATCAGGCATGAGTTGGTGTATGGTACACTAGGTATAGGACATTGCATATATAATAACAGGTTTTGATTTTTCCCCTAAGCAAAGAGTCGCTCCGCCACGTGTTGCGGTCATTGGGAGCACAGGGTTAACTAGTCCCCTCTTGCTCAACTTAATTCCCGGTTAAGACGCGCTTAGACGCATTTTGGCTTACCGGAACGCCCCCGACGGGTTTTGTTTAGGTGATCAAACCTCACCCCCTACGCGCACGTGTTTGGAACACGTTTTTAATATTGGAAAGGTTTTGTGGAGATAACGTTTGTGGATTACTGTGGAAGATCGTGGTTTGATCGCGTTTTCTTGGTTTCTTGTTATCTCTCTCTCATTGGCTGGCCTGATCAGACGAACTTTCCTGATCAGTGCCTAGATACTGATTAAGTATCGACCCCAACCCGTTCTCCGGTGAAGATTTCCACCCGAGGACACCCCCCCGTCTCGAGAAGGCCATCCCCTCCGACCTGATCAAGATCATCGTTTTTGTCACCGAGTCCACCTGAGTGAGTGTAACCACCCCCGATCAACGGGTACACAAGGTGAGATGAAGTTGAACATAGATCCTGACGCGCATGACGACCGGTCAGATGACCGGGAGGATCAGATCAGTCACCACAATGGTGATTCATCTAATTCTGATGGCGATCAGGATCAACGGAGTACCCCCTCCGATAGTTGGTCGTCCGGGCCAGTGGGTATCCGGATTCCTTCCAAGACTTCTGTCATGGATTTGGAAATCGGCTCCACCACAATGGTGCATGTGCCCGGATCACTTGGTGACTCAGGATATCACCGTGATTCCTTTGATGATGAAAAAGATGTGAAAATCAAAGTGGAGGAAACTTTTTCGGGTGCATTGGAGGAAGGCGTATCGCCTCCGTTGCTGTCCATATCTAAAGGAGCGATGGTCGACCTGATCTGGTGGAGTGCCAGGTCGAAATTAAAGATGAAACAACACCCCATTTGGCCCCGATCGGGGCCGATCTGGGTTATAGTAAAGTTAACTATAACCCGCGAAAGGATCGAGGTGTTAACCTTGATCCTATGCATAAGAAGAAAATGGAAAAAGACAGAAAAAACATGGGGGCGGATCATTGTGATCCACCTAAAAATATGTGAAACCTAAACCGAAGATCTTCGAGGAAGACGAAGAGAAGACCGAACCAGCTGAGAAGACCACTGTTCAAGATGTGGAACGACTGTTCTATCTTCGAGAGTTTCACAAGCTCCTGGCTACCAACCGAGTGATGAAGATCATAAAACCCAAGATCATCGGGAAGCTTGAAGGTCGGGCGACCAGGCCGGTTATCACAGGCAGTCAACTTGATCTGATCAGGAACCTCTTGGCGCAGATCGACGAAGTTGGTTTCACTACTGGTGCTTTCGACGCAAATATGCTGTTCGATCTGGACCAAGGGACGATCAGAGAAGCTATGACAACTCTGTGTGATCACCTTGCCTCGTTATTCGGGGCGAACCCCGTGGTTCAGTCGCCGATCGCGGATCCTTCACACCGATCGCAGTTGGTTGAATATCCTATGGATATTGAGTCGATATGTCAATCGTCATCACAATCTGGAGCGGACTCCACCGACTCCTCGGTTGGGATAACACGTATGACGTTGGGCCCGAAAGGGTTCAAGCAGATCAACCCCAAGATCGAGTCGCAGAACAGGAAAAGGAAGCCTGAACCTGGTTCGGACGGATTAGATAGTTTTGAAGATGCTCAAGAAGTTCCACAGAACCATCCGACTCCCAGCAGTGACCCTACCAACATGCCGGAGGTCCCAGAGCAAATGAGAACCCTGTTCGCGACTATGATGAACCGATTTGTTGGTGAACAATACGGATTACCTCAGTTCACACCTGGCCAAGGACAACCATGGCGATCAACACCAAACATGAATCAATCCGCTGAGAAGCCGGTCAAGAAACCCGTGGACGTGGATATGGAATCAGCTCGATCAGCCGGAATTGTTCGATCGATATGCCAGGTCCGCCACCAAGATCGATTTCATAGATCGTCCCCACGTAGTGATGTGGGCATGGAGTCGGAAGGAGAGATCAGTCAGCATTTCGATCCGGATGATCTGGACATTGAGATGCCTCGTAGGGCGAATATGGCCTCCGCGCAGGCATTTGACAGTGAATCCGGAACGATCACTCGAGTGCGAATGTCGGCGATCTCGGAATTAAAAGATTTTACCGGCAAGGATATGGATGATGATCAGGCTAGAGCTTGGTTGAGTCGGACTAAATCAGCCTTTTTGAGAGACAAGACACCGGAAGGTGAAAGATGTCTGATCTTCGCTGATCTAATGAAAGGTCCGGCCAAGAACTGGCTTAAGCAGCTGAGTCGAGAAGTGCGTTTGAAGTGGCCTCGGTTGTGTGAAGAGTTTGAAGAGCAGTATTGCAACTCGGGGGTGTCTGTCGCTAGACAGTACTACCACATGAAGAAAAGATCTGACGAGACGCCGATCGAGTACTTACATCGGTTGAATGTTGCTGGTCTACGCGCGAAAATGCCGATCAAGGACCCACGACACCCGGATATAGCTCGCGAGCATGTCGAACACTTCATTGGCACTCTGGATAATCGCGATTTGGCTGATCAGTTAACCCTGCTCCGTATAAGCAATTCGGAGCAATTGGAGCTAACCCTGAGAACGCTGCAGCGGGCCAAAATTCGACAACCCAAGGTCGAGGTAGGATCGAGCCGGTACCGGTCGAAACCACACCCGGACCAGGGCAAGATACCGGTGGCACGACCAGCCAGAGCAATTCGAATGATCACGAAGGAATCGGACAGTTCCGGTTCGGAAGAGGAAAGTGGTCAATCAAGTCTGAGCTGAGACGAGGAACAGTATCGTCATATCTTTACGACGGAGCCAGTGTGGCATGGATGGACGGAAACCTGGTGGGATTCAGCCTGATCAGGACCGATCTTGTAAGAAATGTGTGCATTGTGGGTCGACCAAACATGGAGATCGCGATTGTTGGAAAAGAATCACGTGTGGAAAATGTGATCGTAAAGGTCACCCTTCGGATCATTGTTTTTTCGTATGCAAAACTTGTGGGAAGCTTCACGACGCCGGTGCCTGCCCTATTGAAGAATTTTTCAATCTGATGCGCAAGTGGTATGTGCCGACTAAACATGCTGGTATGCTTCCACCAGATGTTGAGAAGATGTTAAACTAGATCGCTCGCCAGGTTGGAATCTGGTTCGAGGCGAGCGATCTACGTTCTGCATTTATGCATATATCGGTAGCGGAGATAAGTTTGAGGAAAAGAAGATAACCGACAATACATGTTCTAATTCAAATTGCATCGATCGGTGTCCGATCTACAGTCTCAGAGTGGATGAATATTTCCGATCGGACGTGATCATGGAGTTGGATCTACTGCCCGGTGAATCCCGAGGATACTGGAAGTATCACTCTCCCGACAAGTGGTTTAAACAGGCTAAAGCTAATGGAAAGGTCAACAATGAAAAAGCCACTATTCTATTTGACTCTGGGCAGAAGTCTCGATCATCGACTCCGCCTTTGCTCGTAAGGTGGGATGTCGTATAGACAGTACCCAGAGGCAAGAATGTGTTGGGATCGGCGAAAGTTCATATATGACGGAAGGACAATCACGTGTTAAAATCACCTTGGCAGGATCCCTGGTCTACTATTTCAACGCTTGGGTTGGCCGGTTAGCCGGTCAAGACGCGATACTGGGAATGGATTTTATGGTACCAGCCGGTATACGACTTGACCTGTCTCATGGAACCCTGACTCTGCCAGATGAGGTGCAGATTCAGTTATCCGGCCGACGACCTTTATATGGTACTCATGTACGGATGCTAAAAATGGGTCAGTACGAGAACATCGGGGTGTCCCGATCAGTCGATGTCATGATTCGGCCGAGCGATCGGCAACAAAAATTGTGGCTAACCCGTGGTGAACGATGGGTACCAACGTTCGTTAAAGGTATCGGCAGATCAAGTTACATCAGGGTCACGAATATATCCGATCAGCCGCTGATCGTCCACGAAGACATGATCTTAGGGATGTGGTTACCCGAAGGGAAAGTACCTTGACAGATCGGATATGTCTCAGTGGGATCACGAAGATATATTGAATGGCAGAATCTGGCTTATCAAGCCACCACGGACCTGATCAGTGACGAAGACTTAGCGGACGAAGATACCTCACCTATGGTCGAGAAGCCGGAATATTCTACGCCGACCAAGTTGCTGATCAGGAGACCACCGATCGAAGCGACAGGGGAAAGCCGGGTCAAAAAAGGTCCACAAATATTGAGTATTATTAGACCCGGCTCACCGAAAACAGCGGATCCAGAAAGCGGAAATGACGGTGAGGAGTTCAGGAACGATCATGAGAAGGAAAAGGAGGATGAATCTGCCGAAGTCATTACGGAGGAAAGTGAACCCGAAGTAGATCACCAGTCGGATGACTTACAAGGAGCGACTCAAGATGATACCGATCAGGAAAATGCAGATCAGGTAGATGAACAAGTGTGTATATATGAAGGTGGTGATCAGTACATTGAAGGTATCGAGAAGCAGATGGCCGTTTTGCTGGAAGTATCGCCCAATACGCCAGATGTCACCAATGGAAGATCTACAGGTCGGTGATCCCGAAGTGAACACTCCCGAGCAGATCGATCAGTTGAAGAAGATCATCTGGAAAAGGCGCCACTTACTGATGGGGAAAGGTAACGCCCTACCCCCGGCCGCATTCGGAGCTGTTTGTGATATAGACGTGGGGAATGCGAGGCCGATCGCTCAGCGTTGTCGTAAAGTTGCACCTCAATACCGGGAAAAGCTATCCGATTTGATCAAGGGTTTGCTGAGTACAAAGATCATCCGACCATCAACATCGCAGTAGGCATCACCGATCGTAATCGTGATTAAGAAGAATGGGGTTGATATTCGATTGTGTATCGACTATAGAATGGTGAATCGCCTCACGAAGTTGATGGTCTATCCGATGCCCCTGATCAATGATTTACTAGAAGATCTGGATAAAGTTTTATGGTTTTGTTCGCTGGATATGGCTAGTGGTTTCTGGGTGGTTTCAATGACTGATCGTGCTCGAGAGATCTCGGCTTTCGTTATACCCTTCGGCCTTTTCGAATGAAACCGGATGCCGTTCGGTTTAAAGAACGCTCCACAGATCTATCAGAGATTGATTGACAATGCTCTCTATGGATATTTCCAGATCAGTGCCGATCGAGAAGCCACCGATCTACATGATGTGTTTACGGAGGGTGAACCGGACCAAGATCAGAGACGATCAGTTTTGGGAAGGCGATCATATATAGACGACATCTTGGTTACGGCAACATCATGGGATATGCTATGTGATAAGGTCGAACGACTCCTTGACACTTGCGAACGCTGGAATTTATCGATCAGCGTAGTCAAGATCTTCTGGGGTCAAGCCAAGGTCGCCTACCTTGGACATAATGTGTCGATTCAGGGCCTGGAAGCAAACCCGAAAGATTTGGGCGCTCTCAGTAACCTGTCTTTTCCCCGATCACTGAAGGCTATGCAGTCTTTTCTCGGATCCTTGAATTATTATAGCCGGTTTATCGAAGACTTCTCGATATATGCCGCTATATTATACGAATTGAAGGAAGTGGATTATCATGGCTACGAGACGTGATCGAGTGGGAAAGTCACTAAGTGAGACTGGTCGCGAACCGAAGTTATCGAATCGAATCTCAAGACTGGATCGCTGATCGATCGAACTGTGCCAGGGTCAGAGGGTCATATGGAACGAGCTATGGTAGCTTTCAGTATGCTGAAGGCGAAGATGATTTCGACTCCGATACTGAAGCATTTCGATCCGGAGAAGATTCCCGTGGTGATTCTATACGCCAGTAAATGGGCAATATCGGCCGCACTGGTCCAAGATCACGACGGAATATATTGCCCAGTGACGTTTACAAGCCGGACATTAAAACCGAACGATGTCAACTACGGTATTTTGGATAAAGAAGTGCTGGGATTATTACGCATATTGGATGTCTGTTACTCTATGCTGGTGACTAGATCGATCAAAGTATTGTCAAGGCGATCTACTCTGGCTTGGTTATTGTCCGCGAACGGGTTAGACGAAAGCCAGGGGCGATGGGCAGTGCTGTTATCTCAGTGGACCTTGGAGATCATCAAATGCACCAAGGGAGAAGAAGAAATTCTCGGTACGCTAGCAGCCAGTATCACACCCCGATCAGAAGTCGATGAAGCCCTGATCGAGGTCGCTCCTCGGAAACAACCAAGAGAATCAATCATTATACCCCCACCGATCGTCGGCTCGGAGGAAGATTTGATCGTCGTAAGTTTCGACGGATCAGCGAGCGTGAAGAAAGGCGTAGGGGCGTATAGCGCGCTGTTGTGGAAATTGCCAGAATAGACTGTCATATCTGCTGGTTCGGACTATACACCGGACATCACAGTCAGAGAAGCCGAATACCGTGGTCTGCAGCTAGTTTGGATCTCCTGCAAGAGCAAAAGATGGGAAGAGTAATCATATGTGAAGATTCAAATCTGGTGATTCGGCAGATCCCTGGAGAAATCGATTGCAAGGCTCCGCGTTTGAAGTTGTTGAATGATTGTGTTATGAAAGCTCTACGTGGATGGTCAAGTCATGACCTCTTACATGTGAAACGCGATTGGAACCGGAGTGCGGATCACCTAACCACGATGGTCATGCGTGATCAGACTAGATCGATGATTACCGATAAAGCACTGCTGGAGGAATTGGTCGAGATCAATAGGTTGCCCGAGCTGATTCATGCGGAAGATAAACAGGCAGCATCCCAGGTCTCGATCATGACGAGATCACGAGCCAGATCAACACCTAGCAGGCCATTCTCTCGAGAAAGCCTAACGGAAGAAATAGTACAGGAGATGCGGATTGAAAGAATTCTCAAGGCACAAGACGAAGAAAAATGGATCGTTGATTTGAAGGCTTTTCTGAATGGAGATTTGGAGAAATTGAGTCAGAATGAAGCAAACGATTGTGTTAATATCGCGTCCAGCTATGAGATTGACGAAAACGATTTGTTATTTGACTATGCCCAAGCTGATCAGGCTGACGCAGATCTGGATCGATCAGCGAGACTTGTGATTCCGTAGACCTTACAAGTAGATGTCTTGCATCATTATTACGTCAGTTTAGAGGGTGCTCACCAGGGCGTGGGTCGGACATACCACAGGATTCGCAAGCATTTCCACTGGAGAGGTTTTTATCGAAGTGCCCAAAAGTTTGTCGGAACATGTACATATTGCGAAACCGGGAAGGGTATGCCGGATATCCGGGGTAGATCACCCGGAAACATCCAAGCGACTTACCCTTTCGAAGTGATAGCGATGGATCACATACCGTCCTTGCCGAAATCGTTCAAAGGCTATAAAGAACTGCTGATTTGGACTGATCTGTTCACGGGATTGGTGATCGCGAAAGCGAGATCTACCCGAACAGCCCAACAAACGGCCTGTAGTTATGAGGAATGTGCCTTCAGGCGGTTGGAGCAAGTGAGGTGATCAGGCACGATCGGGAACCAGGTTTTATGGCTAAAGTTTTTCAAACATTCAATAAGATGCTTGGTCAGAAAAAAGGCCCGACTATGGCTTACCGTCCGCAGGCGAACGGTAAGGCCGAGCGTATGGTGCAAACGCTTACCAGAGCTATTAAGATGTATGTCGCGGATTGCGCTCAACAAGATTGGGATGAGTATGCAGAGACTGGTGTTTGCGTTGAGTTCTCCTTTCGATCGGATCAGGGGAGATACTCCGTTTTACTTGGCGTATGGTTGGGACCCCCGATCTACTATCGAGTCGGTGATTCCCGTCGGATGTACCCGAGGTCGAGATCGCGAAGCTCGTCGATGGCGTATGGGACTCCAGCGCCATTACCAGCATGCGCGGGAACAAGTGAATGAACGACTGCGGAGGGCGATCCAAGAGAGAGCTGATCGGAATAATGATCAAGCCGATTCGCATAATATCGAACCGGGATAAAGGGTCTGTCTTTACTTGGATCGAGTAAAAGGAGGATACGCCAGGAAGTTAGCGCATTTGTGGCATGGACCATTCCGTGTATCCGGATTGATCGGCGACCATGCTGCCCGTTTAATTACGGCTGGTACCGATTATGGATTTTTCCCGATCGTCCACTTGTCGAAGCTGAAGCTGGTTCGGGAATACCCCGATCGCTCAAAAAACAGGTTGTCATCCGATGATCAGCCAAGGTTTGACTTCGACGAAGTTCTCTTGCCCGAAGACAGTTGGGAAAGAACCTTGGATCAAAACGAATTTGAAGTGGAAAAGATTTGGATACCCGATCGGGCAAGAGAACCCGATTTGGTCGAACCCATCGTGATTACCAGGTTCAGTGGAAAGGTTACGACGATCCAGCGTGGGTAGATGAAAGGGACCTCAATTGTGGAGCTTTACTAAGGGAGTTTGAACATGATCGGGTGAGACGGAACCGATTTGGAGGCACGAAGAAGGCAACCAGGAGTCTCAATAGTCTGGGTTGACATATTGCGATGGATCAGCCAATGGTAATGGTCAAACAAGTTGAGATCAAGTTGATTGAGCTGGTTCAGAGTCAACGGACGTGCATATACATATATTCCACGAAAATTACATTCACGTGCATATGGACGATCGACATACAAGATGAGGACAACGCTGGAACCTGTGTATATATGGAACATGAAGGTTATCAGAAAGTTGTCGTGATATATTCATGATTAAAAGAGAATGAAACGAAAGTTGGTTATCACGATAACTACGGGCCATACTTTGCGCGCAGACGGGAGATCTTGAGTGCCGGATGATCCATGGGGCTTAAGCGGTATTGGTTCCGCCAGGGCTCTTGACGATCGGCAAAGTCCAAAGCATCGCGCAACGTGCCGATCGGAGTCGGGTGTCCATGACCGGGGTACCATTCCCCACCGTTGGCCTTGATGCCTCGTATTTCCGCTCGGCGAACAGGCAGATGCAGCACGGCGGGAAACAGGAAAACGTCCAAGTCGCATTCGCCGAGCTGGATTCCATCGACCACGAAGTCACAGATCACGGTCCAAGCAGCTCCAGCTTTGGTACGTCGGCGCTTGCGAGCATGGAAGTAGTGCTCAAGCCAAGCGTCCCTACGCAGAGTCGCATCGATCGGGAAGTGATGAGTTGCTTCCCATAACGCCTGACCTCGCTCCCGGTAATATGTAGCCAGGTGCTCCTTCAAAGCTCCGAACCTGGGGCGATCAGGAAAGTCCAACCCGGGCATAGGCTTCGCGAGAACCTCTCAGGCGATCAAGAGATCGATAGCCCGGGGTGTCAGCACGTCAGCCTGCCAGTGTTCGTCTCTGGGCGTCGGCGACCTGATCGGGAAAATCCACCTTGGCGGACGGGACCAGCAGCGAGGAACGCTTTTTCTCTTTACCAAAAGAGCCAGAGGTGCTAGGTCCCACAGCTGATCAGCGCCCCAAGGTTGTCAGGTCGCTAGCATGGCCTTTGTCGGCCGGCCCTGCATAACGACGTATAGATTCATGAACTTCTGCTTCGAATCATAGCTGTAGTCGTCTTGATGGATCGGCGATTTAACCGCTGGAACGAAGACGCTAGTGAAGTTGGGCGGTCTGGTAGTCGGTGTCGTACTGACGGCCGGAGGAGCGCTAGAAACAGCCGGAGCCGGTCGCTTGTCTTCCAAATCGTCTTCGCCATCACCGTCTGAGTCAAGCGAAAGCGACGGCCTGGGTCAGTGAGGCTGAGCCTGACGAGGTCGTCACTGAAACTCGACGATCAGGGCTGCGTGATCTGGCCAGGGCAGTTCGCGTCCGTTCGTCCAAATCGGTCGACTCGTCATCAGGGTCAGCAATGAGGCGAGAGCGCTTAGCAGGAACCGTCTTCCTTTTTGACTGGCTTGCCCGTTTGCGCTTCGCCGAACCCAAGATCGGCGAGACCGGTCTCGAAGCTGGTGGCAGACGGGATGGTGTGGACGTAGGGCCGCTGCTTTGCTGATCACTGGCTGATCAGCATCCGCGTTAGTCGGAGAAGAAGCGACAGAGAACGTAGATGACGGCGGGCCGGACCCAAGAGTCTTACGAGATTGCGTCCCGGCCGGGACAAGAGAGCTGATCAGCTCAGGGAATCCCTGCAAAGCCGTCCGAAGCAACCCCGAATCAGCATTCGGGTCGGTCCACCTGTCCATTGTCTGGTGGGCAATCTTCTTCAAGTCGCCGTGGCGTTGGGCCCAAGCGCGCTCATCGAGCTCCAGGGTTTCAAGCTTAACCCGAGCAAGATTAAGCTCGCACCGGCGATCTTCAGCTTCCTTCTGGTTCTCGCTCAACCTTTTTTGTATGTTGGCACGGCCGATACGCGAATCAGAAAGCTGTTTCACCAAGAGCTGGACCTGTTCGTCCGTGTGACGCATCTCGACTTCCAAGCGCTCCACTTCCTCGGCGGTACGAATTTTATTCCGGAGTAGCTGATCATGGACGCGACGGTGGTCATCTAGCTGTTGCAAATGATCCACCATCTCGACCATCGAATGCTTCATCGCCCCGATGCGCTCGTCTGAAAGCAAGGATAGAAGAAGTTATATACATATTGCAGAAGAAGCAGATGGTTGGGACATACCTTGATTGCGGACGGTGACAGACAGCGAGCGAATCATCGATTGCAGAGAAGCGACAGTATTCAAAGGCTTAGCGGAGACACGCAGGGCATCGAGATCAGCAGACAACTGATCTCGCTTGACTGTTAAACCTTGAACGCGGTTCGTCATGCCCAGCAGATCTTGATCAAGCTTGTCGCGATCCAGTCATAAAGTCGATAGTTGATCTGCCAGGTCGGCAGAATCGCGCCCCAGACGATCTATGACGACCCGATGATCAAACAACTCGGCAATAAGCGTCCGGTTAGCATCGTACAGGGAAATCAACTCAGGAATTGCGCTCTGGAGCCCAAATCGCAGTCGGCTGGTTTCTGTGGACCCCAGCGTGAGCGAGCTCGTCCCCTCCACCAGACGAGCCAGTTGCTCCAAATAACTAACGGGGCGACTCGGAGAAGGCCGAGCAAGGGAAACTTAAAGGCGGGCGATAAGAAGTCAGGGTGTCGTGGGGGAGATGAAGCTGGTCGTGATCGTGGTCGGCGGTCGAGATCGGAGAAGTCGCAGAATTGGTTGAACTGGCCCCGGAGACGAGGCGCTTGTCGGAGAAGGCAGCCGAGGAGGCAGGGAAGGAAAGAGGAGGTCGTCTTGAATCAGACATGGCTGGTCGCTAAGTGGAAGATTCGGAAATGGATAGGTCGAACTGCAGTCGTTGCGCGGCTGCAGTAAGGCTCAGGGGCGGCTGTGGTGAAGCGATCTGACAAAAAGTTGAGAATAAGGTGGACCACATATGACCGTTGATTGGTGACGATGGGAACACCTGTCAAGATGGGACAGTTGTTGGGTGGGACAGGCTGATTACGCGTACTGTGAAAGGCGGCTGACAACGGGCTTTCGTAATGTGAAGGGATAAGCCAAGCGCCGTTACTACGCCCGGTCCCGGATATTAATGGAATGGCGAAGGTCACGATCCGATCAGGATTTTGCGTCTTAAGTGGAGTTCGCGCGGACGTACATGACGAGATCGACTGAGACAATCTGGAGATACAACATCAATGGCGAAGTAACATATCAGGAACAGTTATCGGGATGAGTTATGAACGGTACAGATGTTGAAGTTGGATGTGATATGAAATTCCGACCCGATCGGCCGAGTCTCCTAACTCTGCCCTAGAATACGAAGATCAGGTACAGAACAGAACTGGGTATGTGGAGTGGCGAGCCGTGTGAGCATTACCAAGTTGAGGCAAACGATGAGAGTTGATGAATCCATCCAGAAATGATGCAAGAAGGTCCGATCAGGTCCAACTTTACGAGAAATGCTGAGCCGGTGCTATCTTGGCACCCCGCCAGGTGATGAAGGTCATGAACATGGTCGAGTGAACAGGCAAAGCCGATGTGATGGTAACCCTGAGGTGCTGCGAGGTGATCTGGGCTGATCGATCCGATCACTGCCCCGATCACTCTGCCGATCGCTGTGCTGATCATGATCTGAGCCGATCGGCCCCAAACCGGCTTCCAAGTGTGAATAGAAATAGAGTTTTCAGTTAAGCCGGGTTGGATATGAGGCGAACAGTGTCCGAGAGGCAGATCTCGAGCGGGTTCCAGGCTGTTTATCGAGAGATCAGGGTGGTTGAAGATCGCCATAGAGTTTGACCATAATCGGGTCAGAAGTGGTACGGATCAGTTTGAAGGTGCAACAAAGATGGGTAATGTGGTACTACGCAACCGTGCGACGAAGCGAGCATGATCGAAATATGAGGCAGGCACATGAGTTGGTGTATGGTACACTAGGTATAGGACATTGCATATATAATAACAGGTTTTGATTTTCCCCCTAAGCAAAGAGTCGCTCCGCCACGTGTCGCGGTCATTGGGAGCACAGGGTTAACTAGGCCCCTGTAGCTCAACTTAATTCCCGGTTAAGACGCGCTTAGACGCATTTTGGCTTACCGGAAGGCCCCCGACGGGTTTTGTTTAGGTTTTCAACCCTCACCCCCTCACGCGCACGTGTTTGGAACACGTTTATCATTTTGAAAGGTTTTGTGGAGATAACGTTTGTGGATTACTGTGGAAGATCGTGGTTTGATCGTGTTTTCTTGGTTTCTTGTTGTCTCTCGTTTTTATTGGCTGGCCTGATCGGACGAAGTTTCCCGATCAGTGCCTTTATTGTAACCAAGTATCGACCCTGACTCGTTCTCCGGTGAAGATTCCCATCCGAGGACACCCCCGTCTCGAGAAGGTCATCCCCTCCGACCTGATCAAGATCATCGTTTTCGTCACCGAGTCCACCTGAGTGAGTGTAACCACCCCCGATCAAATGGTACACAAGGTGAGATGAAGTTAAGTATGGATTCTATCGCACATGACGACCGGTCGGATGACCGGGAAGATCAGATCAGTCACCATAATGGTGATTCATCCGATTCTGATGGCGATCAGGATCAACGGAGTACCCCCTCCGATAGTTGGTCGTCCGGGCCAGTGGGTATCCGGATTCCACCCAAGACTTCGGTCATGGATTTGGAAATCGGCTCCACCACAATGGTGCGCGTGCCCGGATCACTTGGTGACTCAGGATATCACCGTGATTCCTTTGATGATGAAAAGATGTGAAAATCAAAGTGGAGGAAACTTTTTCGGGTGTATTGGAGGAAGGCGTATCGCCTCCGATGCTGTCCATACCTAAAGGAAGCGATGGTCGACCTGGTCTGGTGGAGTGCCAGGTCGAAATTAAAGATGAAACAACTCCCCACATGGCCCCGATCGGGGCCGATCTGGGTTATAGTAAAATTAACTATAACCCGGGAAAGGATCGAGGTCAGCACCTCGATCCTATGCGTAAGAAGAAAATAGGAAAAGAAAGAAAAAACATGGGGGCGGATCAATATGATCCACCTAAAAAATATGTGAAACCGAAACCGAAGATCTTCGAAGAAGATGAAGAGAAGACCGAACCAGCTGAGAAGACCACTGTTCAAGATGTGGAACGACTGTTCTATCTTCGAGAGTTTCACAAGTTCCTAGCTACCAACCGAGTGATGAAGATCATAAAACCCAAGATCATCGGGAAGCTTGAAGGTCGGGCGACCAGGCCGGTCATCACAGGCAGTCAACTTGACCTGATCAGGAACCTCTTGGCGCAGATCGACGAAGTTGGTTTCACTACTGGTGCGTACGACGCGAATATGCTGTTCGATCTTGACCAAGGGACGATCAGAGAAGCTATGACAACTCTGTATGATCACCTTGCCTCGCTACTCGGGGCGAACCCCGTGGTCCAGTCGCCGATCGCGGATCTTTCACATCGATCGCAGTTGGTTGAATATCCTATGGATATTGAGTCAATATATCAATCGTCATCACAATCTGGATCGGACTCCACCGACTCCTCGGTTGGAGTAACTCGTATGACGTTGGGCCCGAAAGGGATCAAGCACATTGACTCCAATATCGAGTCGCAGAGCAGGAAAAGGAAGCCCTAACCTGGTCGAGTCGGATCAGATGATAGATTTGAAGATGCTCAAGAAGTTGCACAGAACAATCCGACTCCCAACGGTAACCCTACCAACGTACCAGAAGTCCCAGAGCAAATGAGAACCATGCTCGCGTCTATGATGAATCGATTTGTAGATGAACAATACGGATTACCTCAGTACACACTTGGGCAAAGACAACCATGGCGATCGACACCAAACATGAACCAATCCACTGCTAAACCAGTCAAGAAACCTGTGGATGTGGATATGGAATCAGTTCGATCGGCCGGAATGGTTCGATCAATATGCCAGGTCGGTCACCGAGATCGACTCCATAGATCGCCTTCACGTAGTGATGTGGACATGGAATCAGAAGGAGAGATCAGTCAACACTTGGATCCGGATGATTTGGATATTGAGATGCCTCGTAGGGCGAATATGGCTTCCGCGCAGACATTTGACAGTGCTTCCGGAACGATCACTCGAGTGTGAATGTCGGCGATCTCGGAATTAAAAGATTTCACAGGCGAGGATATATATGATGATCAGGCTAGAGCTTGGTTGAGTCGGAATTAATC
>MIQA02007159.1:0-18536 GCA_001887855.2 Sclerospora graminicola | reverse complement strand
ATACACATTGGGATTCGCCCTTCATTGTTATTGGTTTAGCTGGACGATTGATTATTCTCGGTCCAGCCGGCACTATACAACTTCAAGTGTCTTATTGGTTTAGCTGGCCGATTGATTATTCTCGGCCCAGCCGGCACTATACAAAGTTCAAGTGTATTGCCAGACGAGCTCCCCGGTGACGATTTCCGCCCAGGAGCTACCCCTAGTCCTAACCTTCATCTCCCTATTGGGCGGATTTACACTTTTCGCCCTAGGGTCCACCAGGAGAGCTAACCACCCAGTACTGACGGGTACACAAGGTGAGCTTTCAACATGCAACATTCGAGCAGTCGCGTATCAAGCGGATGGAAGCGACCGATCCAGCCGGCATCAAGCCGGATCGGATCATGACTCGGATGGACGGAGTACCCCCTCCGGTAGTCAGTCGTCTGGGACCCCCGTGGGTGTTCGCGTCTCAGGAAGATTTTCTGAGAGCGACTACACCACAACAACACGGTGAACTTGCATTGGCGTTGCAAATACAATCAAATTCCATCGATACAGATCCCCATGTGTCAGCGGAACAGACAAGTCAAGATGGAATTGAGAACTCGGATGTTAAAGCGTCTTCAGGTGTGCGCGAAAAAAGATCTCAGTCTGTGGCGCAAACAAAGTGTTATGGGTGGAAACGTGGACGAGTCGGTTGCGCTACAGATTGGATCTAACAATGGGGATAGTAATGAATGTGTAGCGGTACCGACTAAAGATGTCGAAGAAGATGATGTCCCAGCTACTCAGGTCCAGGTTCAGGACGATGTTGATAGCTGTACCGACTTTGTTATTTCGAGTCCATCACGAGCACGTGGTCGACCGAAAATAAAATCAAAGGCAAAGCGAGCTAAACAGAAGGAAAGTGCCCAGTATGCAAGAGAAGCTTCGCAGATGTACCACGACAAAGTCAGCCTTGCTACAATGCAGAGTATTATGTGCAGCGACGCAACATTCACTTCAGCGAAGAAAGTTGTTGAACTTTTTGGATTGTTTGAAAATAAGAAAGAGACCAAGCAACTGAGACCGTTTAAAGTGGGTGAAAGAAGCAAAAACAATCCCATGCCTGTAGAAGACCTGTATCGTGTTCTACCGAAGTCAATGCTTTCCAAATGCGCATCGCAAATCGTTCGTCTACAAAGAGAAACCCCTGGTCTCGCAGAAAACCAATTCGCGATCCAAGTACCGGAGATCGGAGTTTTCGACAGTTTGACTTTAAACATCATGCGCACGTGGCATCGTATTACGGAAAGAATAAAACAGATTGAATTTGCTATCGATTGGTCAGACTCGGTGGATGTAAAAGTTGGTGAATCACTTGAAGAAGTTTTCCAGAAATCAAAACACATGGATATTGTACCAGCGCTAAAATCAATCCAACTTCAAACCGAGAAGGTACGTTGGTGTCATTTATTTCTTGTGGTATTTTCTAACGTTGAGTCACTTATTCGTATTTAGGTCAATATTGTGCGCTTTGCTGGGTGAATGCAATTGAGCGACGCCGCTCTTCATTTCGCTTTAGAAAGTATTTTCAAGACAATAGCCGCGTGGTCGTAGTTTTGCCGTCACTCACTGGTGCTATCGGCGTGGATGATGTGGATAAAATGATACGAGTGATGCTTTCGAAGGACGGTACCAACTATGCTATTTTTCCGCTACTATTCGGTAGCAACCACTGGTGTTGCGTGTTTGCGCGTATGAGCACTCAAGAAATTAATTATTACGACCCCATGAGCTCCAGCCATGCGCACGAGGCCTATCGTTTTGCACACGATAAACTCCGACGAATTCTTCCGACGAATGGACCTGCGCAGTACCGCATCCGCCGTTTCGACTCAGCAATCGGGTCACAGTTGGATAATTACGACTGTGGACTTTACGTACTCGTTGCTGCCGAGTCTTTCGTCCATGACAAAAATCCTGGCCCGCTGAATCAGAAAAGCTTGCAGTACTTTCGCTATCGATATTTGATGAGGTGTGTAGTTTTCTACTCGAGATAAAAAATTAATGGAAGCGTATCGTGTTTTTATCGATAAGGTTGCATATTTAATTGCTAACTATAACGCAACTTGATAACGTAAGTGTTCTGTTGATATGAGGATGGCGACTGAGTCAGGTAAAGCCATCCCTCTGCCTTGAGTCAACATAGCAATTTTAAACTTGCTTTGAGTATAAGAAAAAGATGACTTAGAGAATGTTTACCTGCATACAATAGTGGCGACAGAGTCAGGTGAAGCCCTCTCTCTGCATAGAGGCAAGACAGCAATTTTTGACTTGATTATAGTATAAGAAAAAAAATGACTTAGGAGATTCTGGCAACTGTTTAGCTTAAACTCAAAAATTTTGAATTATATGCATCGAATGGATTGACACGTGGTTGGTTTGAAGAGGGCCCTTGTTTACCTGCCAAGTCAGTATCCAGCTATACGTATAGTCGCGTTTTATGTAAGTTTGTACATTTACCGATTAATGGCTACCGATTTGGCCCAATCGGTAGCAAATACACTTTCTCGTGTCCAAAAGAGGGACCCCAGTCGGTAACAGCAACCAGTGCCTTGCAGATTTTGGATTGTGCGCCTGTATCATAGAGACAGTAAATAGCTGGCTAGTGACAGTTCAAAATTCGCACATCAACCACAGTTGAGTTGGGTATAAAAGGAGCTTTAAGAACGATTACTCAATCTAAAGAAACAGGAGTCCCCTTCATGGAGGATGACCCAGGGCCTAGGCTGCGGCAATCCTCTCATGGGGTCAACTAAAAGACGGGGGAAACAACCCGGAAATGACGACAAATCAAATAATCCCGGGTCTGACGACTATATCCCGGCAACACAGGATACAGAGGGGGAGGAACAACCAGAAACCGAACCGGTAAGCCCTACCGATATACCGGTTTCAACCCCCCCCCTACTGATGAACGGTCCACAGAGGCCATAGCCATAACCGGTGCGGATACCAAAGAGGAAATAGCAAATCAAAACCATTCCTCAACGGGTGACACGTGCCCCCCCCCGCACTGAGAGCACACCGGATGGATCATCAAAGGACAAACAAGCAGGTAACCTACCCGGAACTGTAAAGGAAGGATCCGACCTATTAGGGACAAAACCTCTGATATTAAAGGCTCTAGCTAGTTCAGCAGATGATATGACAGCCGCGCTTACAGCGGTCTTAAAACAAATGACAAACACGCATTCTAGAGTACAAGCTTGGTAAGATATAAATCAAGAGTTATTCACGGCGATTTTCATCAAGGCGAAAGGACCCATCTCTCGGTTATCGCCGATAGCAAAGAGGCTGCCTAAATTAAAACACGGAGTAGTAGAACGGTTGATTGACCTATTTGTAAATATTGTAATCGACCACAAACAAAGCTGGACTACTTGGGAGGACAAAGTAATAAGCGCGGCATTAGGAGCACAAATAGCAACCCAGTCATTTGAAGCAATTCTTTGGAAGATTTTGGGGCAGGAAAAAATGAAAGGGGTTAACATGACCACTCCAGTTCTCTCAGGGTGGGTAACTAAGATTTCAGGACCGCAGCAACGGAACAGCAGCAAGTGGTGCATAAACCTTTCTTGTTCAGGACCAAGGATTACGCCCCAGAGGAAATAGTGCATCTGAGAAAAGTGTGTGAAATGGATTATAGAAAATGTGGGCCTACTACATGGATCGAACGAGGAATGGAAAATTGTGAAAGGTCTCGTGGAAGGGCCTATTATCTCACGCCAATTACCCCAATTTATTAAATGTATAATGACGTTTGGGGAGCAAGTAAGATTGGTACAAACAATATAAGCCCAGGTTGAGGGATGCTTAATCATGGACTTGAAAGGGGAGAGCCCGATTAAGGAGGATTTTCTCAACACCAGACGCATCCAAGAGAGCATTACCACGGCTGTGACGGCACGGAATTCTGGTTCACCCACCTTATCGGGATGGTCGCACAAGTGAAGACCATCAGTTATAATGCGGGCAACCATTCTTTATATTTTCTTTTTTTTACCAGGGAAACAGCAAAAAAGTTTGAAGGGATGAAAGTACCATTTCATCGTTTTGATCACGTATTAAAAATATGCATAATAATAGGATATCCGCCACTAAGGACCTTTGGAAAAACTAAGTGGATACTAATGGCGCAGTGTACGGACACCAAGGGCATTATACCTGTGTACTAAAGAATATCACGCGGATTATGGATCTCTCTCGTTTATATGGAATGTTACATAAAATCCTAGCAGTTGACATTCAATTGGAAGATATGGATAGTGGAGGTCCTTTATCGGACACTTCCACACAGTGGGAACTGACTTTCCATTCGGAGTCTTGGCCACCAGCGTTACGTGGTGTGCTGAGAATTTCGTGGTGTGGATTGATATTGGTGGTGGAACACCCCACTATGCGGGGTAAGAGGCAACGTCTGAGATGTGGCACAGTAGGTCACCCAATGCGTAAATGTACTACGTCTCTAGATGATATATTGAAGGGCAACTGTATCACAATAACAGAAGAGGAAGTGAATAAAGTCAAGCTTCCTGCTCCAACTTTTAAAAGCTTGGAGGAGCTACAATCTACAGTTCAGGATAGGCTAAAACAGCAACGGGATCAATCAATCTCAGCCCCAGATATACCAGGGGTTTAGGAACCGGTGTCAGACGCGGCAAGTAACGATTTGAAACGTGACAAATTAACTGACCATGACGGGAGTGCCGACAACCAGGTTCCACACACAGGAGAAAGCGATGCCTCAAGAAAGAAAACAGGAGAAAGACAATAAGAAGCATACGGAAGAATGGACGACGGTAACAAGAAACAACTGGTCCAGAAGACCGCCACCCCGGGTGGACGTTCAATATCGGAAGTCGTCCGACAAGAGCAGCCTCCTTCGCAACAGCGATTACAGTCACGAGACCACAAACCTACTCGAGGTCACTCAGATGGAAGCCCTACTTTGACAGGTAATCAGTCAGTAGCCCAGCCTCTCAAGACAAAAGCTCACAATAAAATTTCCGGCGTGTCTACACTTTACCTATCCAAGCAGAAACAGAATACGGATATGCTGATCAGAGAGACTAAGAATAAAGAACGGTTATCCGCTCTTTTAGAGGAAGTGAAACAGGTGGAAGGTACGGTGAGCTATTACGCCGTAGCGAAGTTAGAAGGTGGTTCATCCCTGAACTCCTTAACACTAGACCAATTAGAGCAATTACTGGGCATAAGGGCAGTTAACACCCCTTCAACCGGAAAATAACAAGTGTATGCGGTCGGGCAGGCGATGTTAAACTTTTCGAAAATCGGGCTCGTCACATTATGGAGGAGGCAGCTCGGGCGCTGAAGGAAGGATGCCATGCTTGGGCATCCTTCCTTCAGCGCCCGGGCTGCCTCCACAACAAATTCCCTCATGAGATACGGAAACAGACGCTATTAGCTCTTGGTCGTGGGTATGAGAAGATTTCTCCCAAGGAATCTTTCAAGGAATTTGAACGGTAGTTTAAAGATTATGCGTTAAGTGGATAAAAATTGGAAGACATTGTTGACCCCCAGGCTTGGGGAAGCAATGATACTCTCGCGAGTATCAGTGTGATGTTACAAAACGAGATGTATGTTCTCAATTTAACGTCTACTAGTGAGGTGCCGGGGGTGATTTGTTTTACTCCGGAAATTAAGAGCAAACATAACAAAAGGTATATGGTCAGTGGAGAATATCCTTTAACAATTGAAGACTGTGTACACCGAGTTCTTAAAGGGAAACGAGATGCACCGCAGGATGAATAGCAATGACGCATTATCCTACATTTTGGAGAGGCTCATTATACGGCTTACCTTCATGGTACTAGGCAAGGCCATAAAGGCCGGGAAAAGGAAACTTCAGATGTCGATATGTCCACAAGTGGCAGTGAGGACGATAACGAGGATTTTGACGACGAGAAGGCAGAAGTGGAACCGTCATTACAGAGTGAGTTACCTGTTCAGGATAAGGAGGCTTCACTAGGGACGGCAGTGAGGGATATAATTGTGGTCGAGAACTCCGATACCAGTTCATCGCAGAACAGTCAAATTACGACTTATTGTGAACATGAACCTTGGGACCCTGATACGTGGGAGGGCGATATGAAGGATTTAATCCTCAGGCTTCAAGCACCGACCATCCATCATACATTGAAAATTAGAATTGAGGAGATCATATTTACTCACGACCCTCGAATATGTGAAATTTTGCACTTTTTGACGGAGGCAGTCGGACGGTTATCAGTTCCGAAACAGGAACGCATTATTGATCTGTATATATCGAATCAAGCGGTCCAGGACCGTTTGATGCAACAGTATCAAATATCACGATCGGTGCTGGAAACAATGGCAGCATAAGATTTGGACAAATCGGATCGAATCGCCTAAGATTCTAATGTTGGGCTCAGACGCTTCTCAAACCTCCGAGTACGACCCTTCTCGAAGTCCCATTGAAGAGCCGGGACCAAGTAATAGACAGAGATGAACTCGTTCAAAAAACGACACCATTCAGTCCCAGAACAAAGAAGGGGACTTAATATCGAATATTCATTCCGAAACGAATTTTCCTGACGTCCAACGTGAATTAATCGACGACTTTGAAGAGACAATAGACGAGTCACTCCAGGATTCCGGTGGACCTGTCAACTGGACACAACTTTGGGATGCGCATCAAGCGGAATGGGAACGTCAAACAGGTATTAAACTCCCCACAGTTCAAGCATCATATAATGTATGAAAACAGACCTTATCAAGCAGTGTTCTGGAGCATATCATTTATTGGATAGCTTAGATCCGGATTTTTTAACATTACTTACGCAACCTTGGCGAATCCAATGTTGGTTTGATATGATAAATCAAGGAAAGCGAGGACAGATTACTGGTTTAGCATCTACTTGGTTCCAGGAGTGGGAGAATAGATTAGAGTCCTTACAACATCCTAGTCACCGGCTACTTATCATGAACAGCACGCAGGAATGGATAGCATTGAAACAAGTGAAATGTGGGGGGATTCCGATGATTCGGTTATGCGCACCGGCTATGGCTTTGAAATTGGCGCAAAATTTATTATGTGCCCATGGGCATGCGGAACAATTGCCAGCATTACTTGGAGACGATTATCACCCGATAGGTTCAATAGTCACATTATTACACAGACATTTTAAGGCTCGAAGTAACAATCATGCCTACACGGAGAAATTACAAAACGTATTAGATAATGGTCAAACAGGTGCTTGGGCGGAGTTAGTAGACTATATTTCTAACACGCATGTTGCCATTCCCACCAACATTTTGACAACTGATGAACACAATACGGGACCCGGAATGGTTTCCCTCCGATACTAAGGGCTACGATAAGATGATTTAGGAAGACATAGGCACCATACCCATTATATCAGAGCACCGAGAGAAGCATGTAGCCTTACGTTGGTTTGACATCCACAATGTATGCTCAATAGTGAGTCTGGATTGCAATCACGCATATTTCGACCTCTCGCATCAGGATTTATACACTACACTCCATATGCTGAAGGATTTGGAGTTTATCTCTGAAGATGGCAAAAATTTTGGGAACATTGCTACGCCGGGGTTTCAAATTTTGTCTCAAAATGTCCGCGGATTCAAAAAGGATGACATGTCACATTGGATGAGTGCTTGGAGAGATAACACTCATCACCGCACACCTCAAATTATTCTTTTGAAAGAAACTCATATAACAGATTCCACGACTGCTAATGATATATCACAACAATGGAAATATATCTGTGGACATAATTATACTAGTCCGTCATGTGCATTTTGGAGCATCGGTTCGCAGAAAAAGGAAGGGGTTGCTATTCTAAATAATCCCATTGTCGCCGATAAAATCACCCTTTGGCGTGAAAAAAAATGGTCGACCCGCTTTATTGCTATTCAGTGGAAAGGTTTCTTAGTCGTTAACATTTACGCCCACTCTGGAGATGTGGTACTTCGAGAATTTTTTGTGGAAATTTCGAATTTATTACATGGAGTGCAATCACCTATAATACTAGCCGGAGACTTCAACTGTGTGGAGTCTCCTGTACTTGATAGACTAGGTGGTGACAGACTTGATAAATCAGAGAGTACTACTCTATCTAACTTAGTCATTAAGTACAACTTACTAGATTCAGGAACGTTAGGAACTTCGGCTCTACACGTCGAACACCTGACTGCTCTCGATCATTTCACATACTGGAGGGGAGGAGAGGCGAGCCGGATTGACCGCGTTTATATATCGACTTCTATTTCGTCCTGGTTTAATGACATTACAGCCTCATTATTCCGACCATGAAATGGTATTATTGACCCTACTGTTTCACCTCATACACCTCGCAAGAGGTGTAGACTTCCGGAGTACCCTTTTCATGGGTACAAGGTACCAAATATAGCACAACCCTTGATACACGATATCACATGTTTACTAGACAATTTAAGGCAACCGAAAATAACATGGGATGGGTGGATAGCGGGTTACCAAGATCTATTATTTCATTCCATTCAGCCCGGCAACGTCGACGGCGGAGGGCACGAACATTACAACGACATGTCCCAGCGAACGCTAAAACTCGAAAGCAGAGAATGACGGCGGTCCAGTCCAATCACATCAAAACTCATCTAGTAAATTTGTGGAAAGGTCCTGCATAGATCAATTCAAGATATTCGATGGTTACTTCGTAGAACAGCGATATGGGAACGGGACCAAACGGTCACTAAAATCATATCTGGGCACGGGGTTATTTTCGATGAGAATATTTCCTATACCTGATCGTTTTTCCCGCACATGGAGTTTAATTATGGGGAAGAGACACGCGACGATCTCATCGGTTACTTTGACAGCAGAATTGGAGCAGTTTATGGCAATTCCACCATCTCTTCACAAAATAATCTCTATCTCATGGCGGAAATAGAAGGCGAGGAGGTACTCAGGGTGATTAAAAGTTTAGAACGCCGTAAAGCTTCAGGCCAAGATGGAATTAGTAATGATTTTTATAAAGATTTGCAAGACGTATTGGTGGGGCCTTTGGCGGAATTGTATAACCGGATTCTATGTGGGGAGTCACCACCTCCATTTTTTCTCCGGGCGCTAGTAATTCCACTTCGCAAGAGAGGCGACTCATCAGATGCGCTCGATTATCGTCCAATATCATTGCTGCAGTCGAGTTACAAAATGCTTGCAAAAATTTTAGCGACGAGACTTCAAACATTTCTGGGAACCCGGATTGGAGGGACACAACAAGGTTTTGTGCTAGGCCGGAAAATGGACAAAGCAGTAACGATAACGATGGCAACTCTCAAGAACGTTTACAGACTGATACACTTGAGGACGGGGCATGTATATTATTTCTTGATTTTGCTAAGGCATACGATGCCTTAGATCGAGATTACTTGTTTGCTACCCTCACCATATTTGGGTTTTCTCGGCGTTTTGTACAACTAATGATTAATCTACACTGTGGAACGACTGCTGAATTTCTCGTTAACAAGGACAAGTCCAATCCAGTGGACGTCATCTCCGGGATAAGACAAGGATGTCCATTGGCGCCACTGCTGTTTATAATAGCAGTAAAACCACTAGCGCTAGCTATTTTGCAATCGCCCGTGATACAAGGGATCAACCCGACGACACTACCGGATGGCGAGCTCCATAAATTTTCTGCGTTTGTCAACGACTCGACTGTTTTTTTGGGTCAGGCAAGGCAAATAGTGCCAGCGCTCGAACTGGTTCACAAATTCGGTAAGCTTTCGGGATTGAAAATCCAGCCCAACAAAAGTAAATTCTTATTTCTCGACCCTTCTGTAACATTCTCTGAATGGCATGGAATACCAACCATAGCGCCGGGTGCTACAATCCGTTATTTGGTTTATGAGGCTGGACATGCCAATTTGGTAGAGAAGAATTGGGCTTTGCGCATCAGGAGTATCAAGAGGAGGATGGCGACAGCGGCCAAATGCGGTATCTTGATTGTTGAGAGAGTCACTTTGTTTAATTCGATTGTTGTGCCTGCAATTCTATTTACAGCAAAGGTTTTCGACCCGCACACGGACATTATGAAGAGGCTCATCAAATTTCAAAAGAGTTTTATCTGGAAAAGAGTTTTATCTGGACTAAGTTGACCAACGATGACATTATGGCGAAACAAAAAAATATCCTACACTGATGTACACTCCAAAACAAGCGGGAGGTATCGGTTTAATAGCCTTACCAATTGCAATACGTGTACAGCGAATGAAAGATGCACTCAGGTGGTTGCTTGCAAGACCGGATACCTACAAAGCAATCTTGGCTGGATTGGAAAGGTTTGTTACTGCATGAACCAAATGGTCAAATATCACCTCGAGTCAGACGGCAAGAGCACCTGAAGGGTTATTATGCTACCAATACAAAGAAGGTGTCATTACAAGTGGAATTAGGACAATGGATAGGACCGACACAAGATTAGGCATAATTGTTGGATACATTTACGCGGTCACATCTGCCCCTGCTTATGAGAAGACCAAGTCCACTAGGCTACAGCCCCTCCCGTGGAATGCTACCCGGACAAGTCCTTTCTGTCATTGTAGATGTCTCTACTATCCTTCATCACGGATTTCTGACGACACAATTGGAAGATTTTTGGGGTTCTTTTCAGTGTTCGGCCAATCCTTGGATTCAGGATGAGTGTATGCGAACATTATCACCAAGGAAATTCTACAGGATTCCGGAAGTACCCATTGCTACTTTGAGAATACGACGGATTTCGAACATTGTGTACACTTGGCAGGTGCCACAATCGGATCAGCCTTCGCATACTTTCGCCATGTTAAGAGGTGGCTCAGTGCCATTATTTTCGCGTCACCCCGAATTGAGGTCGGCCAATATATAGGGCAACCACCACCGATTACGTTATTTCACTGCCCCTCGATTCTTACCGAAGTTGAGTGGTTGAAAATTAACGTGGAACTGGTTGAGGGCACACAATGAGTCGGCTCACACAACGCGAATCCAGCAGCTAGAAGATGCAATTTACTGGAGGTTTTGCTCGTCAATAGACCCAGCCGTAGTTGAGTGGATATCGGACCACAATAAATATGAGGTTTGCAAGCCGCATCCCGACTTGCATGGTTTTCTATGGGCGTTAGATGACGGTTTACGTTCAAGCTGGAGAATACCAGCGTCTCTGCGAAAGTACAGTAAAAGACTGTATTTTCAGGCTATGGCAAACGATCTCTTGCCAGTCATAGCAAAATGGGAACGAAATCATGGACGGGATCCGTGGTGGAATACACTTCAGGGCCAATCCCCGAAACAGATCTGTTAGCACAATCACATACTGTCAGACTATCAAGTGTGGGTTCTTTATCGTCTGACTACTTTACAGCTTAATACTTTCTATGCTACGAATACAGTTACTCACCTATGTATACTCGATGAGATATGTAACAGCAACAAGACCGACGTTGAGCATATAATGTGTAGCTGTACCCAGGCACAGATCTTTTGGAGACGCCTTATCCAACAATGGACGGGCACGACAATTCCGATGGATGAGATACATAGATATCAAGTTGCCATAGTGAAGCGAAAAGCGCCTGCAGACACCGACTTCTTAGACGAGGCAATGATGAACATGTGCGGAATGAAGACTGATGTGTACCAAGGCCAATTTCAACGAGTTTGGTAGTGGATTTGCAGTATAGCCCATGTGTGGATGTGACAACTGCGGAACCGGACCATCTTTGAAGGTTGGACACACTCACAATGGGATCACGTGGAGTACATCTGGTCTCATTGTAAAAAATCAGTTATTTGCTGTCGCGGAATACGAGAGCAGAACTTCGAGCTATCGGGAAGATGAAATTCGGTTTCTATTATGTCTTCAGTGCTTCTACAACATTCATCCAGCGCCACCGTCCAGTACAGTGTTACGACATAGAGCAATCCCACGTGACTCTACGAATTGTCACTCTGAGCCGAAGCTAAAAGCCACAGTTAACAAGTTGATAGTAGCTAATAATTAAGACTAAATAGACTAGCTTTATTATTATTATTTTAGCTGGCTAGGGATATAAGAGCCCGGAATATCAATATCTAGAGATATTCTTTTCAAATCTCAGATGTCTTGTAAATCACCACACCAATAGCGTCAGCATCTACCGTATATACCGTATCGTTTGGGCTATCATAAATGTTTTATCGCCAATGTGGTAAAGCGATCGGAAAATATTGAGACTGAAGTGGACCACACATGGCCGTTGATTGGTGACGATAAAACGCCCATCAACATATGACTGTTGATGGGTGGGAAAAGGCTGATCACAGTTAAGAGGAAAAGGTGGCGGACAACGGGTATTCACGATGTGAAGAAATCAGCCAAGCACTGTCATTACGCCCAGTCCCAGACACCGATGGAACGATGGAGATCACGGTCAAGATCGTTGTCACAATTACTAAGTGGAGTTCCCGTGGATGTAAAACGTAGTGAGCAACTGTTGACATGACGTGTCAAGGACAGCCGTCCAGCCGATCTATGAATGGTATAGTGGTTGAAGTTGATCATGACACGAAGTTACGGCCTGATCAGCTTATTATGCCCAAGCAATGAAGATTAGATGTGGAATAAAGTCGGGCATGTGGAGTAACAGGCTGCGTGAGTAATGATAACCTATGGGTTTGTCCGAAGATGATGTGGCAAGACCTGATCAGCCGAGATCGGTGTTATATGGTTGCCCTGGCGGGGTATAAAGGTCGGGAGTATGGCTTAGCAGATGAATTGAGTCGTGATGATGATTACCCAGAGCGTTCCCGAGGTGATCAAGGGCTGATCGGCCTTATCACCACCTGATCACTCGGTTGATCACAATGCCGATCGTGATCAGAGCTGATCAGCCTCTGATCAGCGTCCAGATGCAAAGGCAAGTAAAGTTTTCGGTTTAGTCGGGCTGGATACGAAGTGGATGAGTGCTAGAAGGGCAGATCTCAAGTGGTTTCAAGGTCGTTTGTCGAAGATCGGGATGGGTTGAAGATCTTTCTAAGCGTCGGGTCGTGATCAGGGCAGAAGTGGTACAGATCAGCTTGAAGGTGCAGCCAGGATGGGCAAGGTGGTGCTACGCAACCGTGCGACGAAGTAAATAGGTTCGAAGTAAAGGTCAGACATGAGTTGATGTATGGTACACAGGTATAGGACATTGCATATATAATAACAGGTTTTGATTTCCCCCTAAAGCAAAGAGTCGCTCCGCCACGTGTGCGGTCATTGGGAGCACAGGGTTGATTAGTCCCCTCTTGCTCAACTATTTCCCGGTTAAGACGCGCTTAGACGCATTTTTGGCTTACCGGAAGGCCCCCGACGGGTTTGTTTTAGGTGATCGAACCTCACCCTCAACGCACACGTGTTTGGAACACGTCAATAATATTGGAAAAGGTTTTGTGGAGATAACGTTTGTGGATTACTGTGGAAGATCGTGGTTTGATCGCGTTTTCTTGTTTTCGTATTATCTCTCTCTCTCATTGGCTGGCCTGATCAGACGAACTTTCCTGATCAGTGCCTAGATACTGATTAAGTGTCAACCCCAACCTGTTCTCCGGTGAAGATTCCACCCGAGGACACCCCCGTCTCGAGAAGGTCATCCCCTCCGACCTGATCAAGATCATCGTTTTCGTCACCGAGTCCACCTAAGTGAGTGTAACCACCCCCGATCAACGGGTACACAAGGTGAGATGAAGATAAACATAGATCCTGACGCGCATGAAGACCGGCCAGATGACCGGGAGGATCAGATCAGTCACCACAATGGTGATTCATCTGATTCTGATGCTGATCAGGATCGACGGAGTACCCCCTCCGATAGTTGGTCGTCCGGTCCAGTGGGTATCCGGATTCCACCCACGACTTCGGTCATGGATTTGGAAATCGGCTCCACCACAATGGTGCGCGTGCCCGGATCACTTGGTGTCTCAGGATATCACCGTGATTCCTTTGATGATGAAAAGGATGTGATAATCAAAGTGGAGGAAACTTTTTCGGGTGTATTGGAGGAAGGCGTATCGCCTCCGATGCTGTCCATTTCTAAAGGAAGCGATGATCGACCTGGTCTGGTGGTGTGTCAGGTCGATATTAAAGATGAAATAACTCCCCACATGGCCCCGATCGGGGCCGATCTGGGTTATAGTAAAGTTGACTATAACCCAGGAAAGGATCGAGGTGTTAACCTTGATCCTATGCATAAGAAGAAAATGGAAAAAGACAGAAAAAACATGGGGGCGGATCATTGTGATCCACCTGAAAAATATGTGAAACCTAAACCGAAGATCTTCGAGGAGGACGAAGAGAAGATCGAACCAGCCGAGAAGACCACTGTCCAAGATGTGGAACGACTGTTCTATCTTCGAGAGTTTCACAAGTTCCTGGCTACCAACCGAGTGATGAAGATCATTAAACCTAAGATCATCGGGAAGCTTGAAGGTCGAGCGACCCGGCCGGTGATCACAGGCAGTCAACTTGATCTGATCAGGAACCTCTTGGCGCAGATCGACGAAGTTGGCTTCACTACTGGTGCCTTCGACGCGAATATGCTGTTCGATCTGGATCAAGGGACGATCAGAGAAGCTATGACAACTCTGTATGATCACCTTGCCTCGTTACTAGGGGCGAACCCAGTGGTCAGTCGCCGATCGCGGATCCTTCGTACCGATCACAGTTGTTGAGTATCCTATGGATATTGAGTCGATATATCAATCGTCATCACAATCTGGAGCGGCATCCACCGACTCCTCGGTTGGGATCACACGTATGACGTTGGGCCCGAAAGGGATCCAGCAGATCGACCCCAAGATCGAGTCGCAGAACAGGAAGAGGAAGCCTGAACCTGGTCGAGTCGGATCGGACGATAGTTTTGAAGATGCTCAAGAAGTTCCGCGGAACGATCCGACTCCCAGCGGTGACCATACCAACATGCCGGAGGTCCCAGAGCAAATGAGAACCATGTTCGCGACTATGATGAACCGATTTGCGAGTGAACAATATGGATTACCTCAGTACACACCTGGGCAAGGACAACCATGGCGATCAGCATCGAACATGAATCAATCCGCTGAGAAACCGGTCAAGAGACCCGTGGGCGTGGATATGGAATTGGTCCGATCAGCCGGAATTGTTCGATCGATATGCCAGGCCGGTCACCAAGATCAATTTCACAGATCACCCCCGCGTAGTGATGTGGACATGGAGTCAGAAGGTGAGATCAGTCAGCATTTCGATCCAGATGATCTGGACATTGAGATGCCTCGTAGGGCGAATATGGCCTCCGCGCAGGCATTTGACAGTGAATCCGGAACGATCACCCGAGTGCGAATGTCTGCGATCTCGGAATTGAAAGATTTCACCGGCAAGGATATGGACGACGATCAGGCCAGAGCTTGGTTAAGTCGGACTAAATCAGTTTTTCTGATGGACAAGACACCGGAAGGTGAGAGATGCCTGATCTTCGCTGATCTAATGAAGGGTCCGGCCAAGAACTGGCTTAAACAGCTGAGTCGAGAAGTGCGTTTGAAGTGGCCTCGTTTGTGTGAAGAGTTTGAAGAACAGTATTGCAATTCGGGGGTGTCTGTCGCTAGACAGTACTATCACATGAAGAAGAGATCCGACGAGACGCCGATCGAGTACTTACATCGGTTGAATGTTGCTGGTCTACGCGCGAAAATGCCGATCAAGGACCCACGACACCCGGATATAGCCCGTGAGCATGTTGAACACTTCATTGGGACTCTGGATAATCGTGATCTGGCTGATCAGCTAACTCTGCTCCGTATAAAGGACTCAGAGCAACTGGAACTGACTCTGAGGACGCTGCAGCGGGCCAAGAGTCGACAGCCTAAGGTCGAGGTAGGATCGAACCGGTACCGGTCAAAGCCACACCCTGATCAGGGCAAGATACCGGCAGCACGACCAGCCAGCGCAATTCGAATGATCACGAAGGAATCAGACAGTTCGGGTTCTGAAGAGGAAAGTGGTCAAGTCTGAGCTCGGACGAGGAACAGTATCGTCATATTTTTACGACGGAACCAGTGTATCGCCCGAGATCATCGGCTAATGGCATGGACGGACGGAAACCTGGTGGTATCCAACCTGATCAGGACCGATCTCGTAAGAAATGTGTGCATTGTGGGTCGACCAAACATGGAGATCGTGATTGTTGGAAAGAATTACGTGTGGAAAATGTGATCGTAAGGGTCACCCTTCTGATCATTGTTTTTTCGTGTGCAAGACCTGTGGGAAGCTTCATGACGCCGGCGCCTGCCCTATTGAAGATTTTTTTAATCTGATGCGCAAGTGGTATGTGCCGACTAAACATGCTGGTATGCTTCCACCAGATGTTGAGAAGATGTTAAACTAGATCGCTCGCCAGGTTGGAATCTGGTTCGAGCCGAGCGATCTACGTTCTGCATTTATGCATATGTCGGTAGCGGAGATAAGTTTGAGGAAAAGAAGATAACCGACAATACATGTTCTAATTTAAATTGCATCGATCGGTGTCCGATCTACAGTCTCAGAGTGGATGAATATTCCCGATCGGATGTGATCATGGAGTTGGATCTACTGCCCGGTGAATCCCGAGGATACTGGACGTATCACTCTCCCGACAAGTGGTTTAAACAGGCTAAAGCTAATGGAAAGATCAACAATGAAAAAGCCACTATTTTATTTGACTCTGGGGCAGAAGTCTCGATCATCGACTCCGCCTTTGCTCGTAAGGTGGGATGTCGTATAGACAGTACCCTGAGGCAAGAATGTGTTGGGATCGGCGAGAGTTCATATATGACGGAGGGACGATCACGTGTTAAGATCACCCTGGCAGGATCCCTGGTCTACTATTTTAATGCTTGGGTTGGCCGGTTAGCCGGTCAAGACGCGATACTGGGGATGGATTTTATGGTACCGGCCGGTATACGACTTGACCTGTCTCACGGAACCCTGACTCTGCCGGATGAAGTGCAGATTCAGTTATCCGGCCGACGACCTTTATATGGTACTCATGTACGGATGTTAAAAATGGGTCAGTACGAGAACATCGGGGTGTCCCGATCAGTCGATGTCATGATTCGGCCGAGTGATCGGCAACAGAAATTGTGGTTAACCCGTGGTGAACGATGGGTACCAACGTTCGTTAAAGGTATCGGCAGATCAAGTTACATCAGGGTCACGAATATATCCGATCAGCCGCTGATCGTCCACGAAGATATGATCTTAGGGATGTGGTTACCTGAAGGGAAAGTACTTCGACAGATCGGATATGTTTCAGTGGGATCACGAAGATACATTGAATGGCAGAATCTGGCTTATCAAGCCACCACGGACCTGATCAGTGACGAAGACTTAGCGGATGAAGATACTTCACCTATGGTCGAGAAGCCGGAATATCCTACGCCGACCAAGCTGCTGATCAGGAGACCACCGATCGAAGCGACAGGGGAAGGCCGGGTCAAAGAAGGTCCACAGATATTGAGTATAATTAGGCCCGGCTCACCGAAAACAACGGACCCAGTTAGCGGAAAGGACAGTGAAGAGCCCGAGCATGATCATGAGGAAGAAAAGGAGGATGAACCAGCTGAATTCATTACAGAGGAGGTTGAATCCGAAGTAAACTATCAGTCGAGTGACGTACAAGGGGCGATCCAAGATGATGCCGATCAGAAAGAGGTAGATCAGGTGGACGAGCAGGTGTGTATACACGAAGGTGGCGATCAGTATATTGAAGGTATCGAGAAGCAGATGGCTGTGTTACCAGAAGTATCGCCAAATATGCCAGAAGTCACCATGGAAGATTTACAAGTCGGTGATTCCGAGGTGAATACGCCCGAGCAGATCGATCAGCTAAAGAAGATCATCTGGAAGAGGCGTCACTTACTGATGGGGAAAGGTAATGCCCTACCCCCAGCCGCATTCGGAGCTGTTTGTGATATAGACGTGGGAAATGCGAGGCCGATCGCTCAGCGTTGTCGTAAAGTTGCACCTCAATACCGGGAGAAGTTATCCGATTTGATCAAGGGTTTGCTAAGTACAAAGATCATCCGACCATCAACATCGCAGTGGGCATCACCGATCGTGATTGTGATTAAGAAGAATGGAGTTGATATTCGATTGTGTATCGACTACAGAATGGTGAATCGCCTCACGAAGTTGATGGTCTACCCGATGCCCCTGATCAATGACTTGTTAGAAGATCTGGATAAAGTTTTATGGTTTTGTTCGTTGGATATGGCTAGTGGTTTTTGGGTGGTTTCGATGACTGATCGCGCTCGAGAGATCTCGGCTTTCGTTACACCTTTTGGGCTTTTTGAATGGAATCGGATGCCGTTTGGATTAAAGAATGCCCCACAAATCTATCAGAGGCTGATCGACAACGCTCTCTATGGGTATTTTCAGATCAGTAATGATCGGGAAGCCACTGATCTACATGATGTGTTTACGGAAGGTGAGCCAGACCAAGATCAGGGCCGATCA
>MIQA02007158.1:0-20266 GCA_001887855.2 Sclerospora graminicola | reverse complement strand
AAAGAGTTGAGGTTATAATAGTGATTTTTCATAATATTGACCATGTCAGTGCCCTTAGTACCGGTGTTGTACCGAAATATCGGTACCATCCCCGTCAGATTGTACCAATAATTTGGTATTCTAACTCTTACACTGACTTTGTTGCGCAGATATTACCAACCGCGCTGATGTCATGAAGGATGTTAGATTCTTCCAGCTCGACCCGGCACCTCGTTCAATTGTATCAATACACGTTGTATATGTTGTCGACAGTGATCGGGCTTGCAAATGGCGTTGGAATAACGTAACTATTGAATCTGTCGGGTGGTGATCGATGCCAAGAAGTGCAGCCACCTGTTTTGCATCAGAAACGCACTCAACAGTCCTTGAGCAAGTACCACATTTTGTTCTGGCGATGGGCACTTCTCTCATATTTTAATTTACGAAGGCGGGTCCACTCCTGCCGACTGTTAAGAATGGCTAGTTTCTGAGATGGTGTCGATACCCGGAAATAGCGGTCCTCCCAAGTTTTGAACCACTCTGCTGGAATATCCACAAGACCCTGGGTTTTCCCAGTTTCAACCATCGCAATCCAGCATTGTTCACGCCATTTCTTAGTGAGTTCAGTTAAAACACCGGAATGGAGGCCTTCCAGTATGTAGTGTGTACCCGGAATGTCCTTAAGTAGGTGTAATATTCGGTTGACTTCGAATTTCGCCGCTTTCATCCATACAAGTTTAGTTGAAGTCACTGTGGGGAACACAATACTAGTGTTGAGTTCCCATTCCGGGTGTAACGTATTCCAGGAATCTAGAAACTCTGACAGGGAAATTGGCAAACTTTCCTCGTCCTCTCCACATTCATTAAAGTCATCAACCAATTCTCTGACGACCGGAAGGATTTCTTCCTGTGGGACCTCCATTACAATGTTGTTCCGTCTGCAGATTCGTTGGAACTGTAGCTATTTTCCCCTGGGTCATCCCTGTCCAAACTCTCTGTAGTTTGCGAATCAGTTGGAACGAACTCCGATCCAGATGATTGTGAGCTTGGAAGCAATAAAGTTTCGGCCTCTGGCTGACAATCCTGCCAGACTTTGCTGTACCAATGGAGCAAAAAGGGTTCAGAAATCTGGTATTTTTGTAAAAACCAGGTGCGCGTAGATAAGTCATCCAAGTCGGCATTTAATAACTGTTCTTGCTCAGGAAGCGAGAGCTGGGTTACAGTATCCGTCAAAAAATGAAGGACCTCCCGCATTCTAGGATCCCCTGTTCCTATGATTTGATGGATCTCTCACTTAAGAGCGTGGCGAATCGTTGGGCCGTCGAGGCGGTTGATGATATCGTCAAAGTCACCTTCCCACGAGTCCGGATCCCAGGGGGATTTGGCAGCATAGTCTTCTTGTGGGCTTAAACCGTGTACAATCAGAGTTTCCGAGTGTTCCTGCTCGCCTTCGTCCTCATCCATTGATGAATCCACTTCAATTGGCTGGATAGCAATCGATCCTGCTGCTGTCTCCGTAGTGAGACTGTTCATAGGAACCCGATGTATCTTCTCGTTGTCGTAGTCATCATCGCTGCTGCAGTTCGCCATATCCACATCTTCCGTTGTAGTTCTTCTGTTTCCTAGTGGTAAGGCTGAGTAATGATCACCCCCGAAATGTAGTACAACGGATAACTGAGCCGCCGAACCGTCAGAGTGAAATAGCTCCACATGTTGACTGTTTTTTCACAGAACGCTTGAGTGTTAATGGGGTATTCCCCACTCATTTGGTACTTTTTGGCTTGAAAAGTACGGGTTTCAAGAGTGTACATTAACACGCCTGGTGATGTACCCTTTTCTTCTTGGCTGAGAACAAAAATATCCTTTTGTAGAAGGGTGCTAATGGTCGACAACGTGTCGTTACTTCCCCAGGCTGGCATAGGAATGGTCTCCTCCAGTTTGGAACAGCTCTGTGTGAAATATCGAAGATAGTCTTGGAACGCTTTCTTAGATTCTTTCGCTATAAATCTCGGATAGGCCCGTCCTAGACCCTAGAGCGTTTGTTTCCTAATCTCTGGAGGGAACTTGATGTCGAAATCGATTAATGCCCGGACTAAACAGCCTTCTTTCATTTTTGCTGCAATATCCTCCAATGACGGATTTTTGTCCCCGTCTAAAGCCGAAGAAGTCAGAGCTTGGCAAATCGCATAAACTTGACGGTTACCGGTAGCCAGCGTTCGCACCGGCTTTAGTGACAGAAAATCGGTCAACTCGCTGACCGAGTGAAACATTCTGCCATTGTTATCTTGATTCGTTCGATGTGCAGAAACATCCAACGGTCCCTGCGCCCGACAAATTTCATCAATTGCTTTATAAATATTCGCTTTCACTTGACCTTCCACCATAAGGAGTGCACTGGTTTTCTTTTGAAAAATCTTCTCCTGCTTCCGTTGTTTAGCAGTCAACGCATGTTTCTCCTTGCTCCTATGCTTAGAGCTGATTCCATTAGTTCCATCTGTTGAAACGCCATCTCCTTGGGCTGGCCCTTTGTTATCCTGTAGAGTTGGGACTTCCATGTCCACATCCTTCTGTCCAGTCCAGTCTGGTTCGTGAGAATATCCTCTTTTAAGCTGGAGATATAGTCTTGCTTGACTTGATTCCATCAGTTTCAGTCTTTATTGGAGGAATGGTGTGCTCGTTCCTTTTGCGTTGTTTCACTGTTACCCACCCGGAAGGTGAATTAGGTGAGGGCGTTGAACTACGTACTCGGACTGGCTTGCCATCTTGCCCAAAATGAGTCGATTTCTGGCCCCCGTCTTTGTCTGCAGTTTGTTTCGAAGTTGCGTCCTCTTGTCTCTTCAAACTTTCAGCGGCTGTAGCCTTGGTGGTCTCTTCCGTACTAGTCTTTACCTACTGCTGCTCATGTGTTCGATCGACTTGTTTTCGTAAATCCTCCATGCTAGTAAAGGTTGCTGCCGGAATAGTCAATATTTTTAGATCCTCCGGTTTGACATGAATGCAGTTAGTCTTGGGTAAATCGACTAACGGTGTCGTACATTTGCGCATTTGATGCCCCGTTTCTCCACATCTGAGACACTGGGTCCGTCCATTGATAGATGGATGTTCTATAACAATCATTGTGTGACACAATATAGTCGTTTGACCCCTGCTAGCGCCGATGGACACGCATCTGATTCCACAATCAGTTCCCAGAGTGTCGACGTGTCTGAAAAGGGACCACTCTTGTCGAGATCGCCCAGATGAAATTCTATTCCGAGAAGAAACCTTAGAAAAACAGATAACTTTAATAAATCCATCGAACGAGTAATATTCTTGAGAATGCATGAATAAAATCCATTTTGGCTATATTGTTCTCCATTTTGATCTACTTGAGCGTCCCACGCAGTTTTCCCGGCAGACCTATCTTCCTGGTGGAGATTGCGCAGCGGATGTTCGTACCGGTAAAAGGGAACACGTATCTCTATATTTTTTTTGCCATTTCTCTCGCAAAATGGAAATATAGGGAATGATCACCGACATTGTAACTGATATTTTTTTACTTGAGCCACCATTTGCCAAAGCGCAGGCGAGCCCGTCCCCCTAGTAGATGCCGCCGTTGCAATGCCTTCTTGGATGCACTTCGGGCTAAAAAAAGCCTCCATTATTGGGCTTTCGCCACGAAATTCCATCACGACACAGCCTTCCACTTGCGCTCGAATAGTGTGAACCAGACGGACTTGCTCATCCGTTTTCATTATGCGCTTTATGAATTGGGGCAATTGACGTGCAATGATGTGACCCTCACGAGACCTTGGACAACTCTCCATTCATCATCCGAACCTTCCCTTATCTTCAACGGCGCCATATGTCTTCTCACAGACAGCTCTCAGTCTGGTGATTTCCACTCCCGAAAAAACATCCGTTTTAAACAGAACCGGCTTCGTAAAAAAATTTGCACTCAATTGTTTTTCCGTATTCGTTTGCCCTATACTTGGCCCAGCCACCTTTGTTGCCCATCCTTTCAGGACGGGCGGGAGCAGATTCGCCTTTCTTAACGTGTTCTTGCCCAATATTTTTGCAGATAATGCTCTCTAACCCTTGCGGTGACCGCTGAGCTGCTAGCGCAGCTCCCACCACTTTGTGTCTCCAGACCGTCCACTCGTAATTATTTTCCACTACTAGAATCTCAAAGTAATCCAATAATCGCTCCAATTCCACTGGTTTCAGGATCGGAAATCGTTTTGCCACATCAGACAGCCGCGAGAGTGGTCCTTTCACTTTCACATATATTGCTGTGAATAAATCCTGCATTAGTTCGAGCCAGGCCTGCACCCGTGGCCGCGTCGTCGTAGCAAGTCGAATCGCGGTTTTGAGCGCAGTGGCAAGTGACTCGGGGTTCGGGGCGACATCCACATCCGCCTCGGTGCCCTCAGCGTTCATCGACTCCCCATCCGTCGAATTGAAAGGGGGGGTGATTTGTTGGGTACCCAGTTGTACCTCCGGTGTTATACCGGTAGTTGGTACAGTTAAGGTACTTTGGTCCGTCGGTTTAATTTCGGTACTGGGTTCCGGTACTTTTGTACCAAGATGATTACCGGCTGGCGAACCGGTATTCAATATACCAATAGCCGGTGATATCGGCGCAGGATGATCCTGATCGGACTGACTCTCCTCTACCTTATCTTGAGAGGATAAGGTTTCTCCGACAAAGTCGTCACTGCTTTGTGTGTTCATCTCTTCGGGTTGAACTACATGGTGCTCGACCCCCGGTCCAGGGCCATTAGCTTGCTTGGATATGGTATCCATCTCTTCAGTCATGGTAACCCTAAACCCTATACTAGATAGGGGCAATGACGCAAATTTAGAACTGAAACATAGGTATACTACACAGGCTGGTAGAAATGAGGTATTGTGTTACGAAAAAGTACAAAATGCTTCATATACATGTAAGCTACACCGGAGCGCCTCATTTTAATGGGGGCTTCAGGTAATATACAGTAATAATAGAAGCGTGCCCAAAATCACGACACTCCAAGTCATCCGAGGCATCGCTACGTAAGCTATAGATCACCTTCTCGAGTCCGTCATGGACGTGTCAAATAACGACAGATCTCCAGCTCAGCGAAAAACCAATGTAGAGTGTGGAGCAACAAGAACAGTTCAGAATACACTGCATGCACCAGCAAAGAAAATTCGTACGCAGCCCCAGCGCAGGAAGATCCAACACAAGAAAATTTTCTCGTCGTTTCGTCGTGATAGGATTGTTCGAGATCATATCAATGAACACCCAAGCAAATGGATAGAGTTCCAGCGCGTCAGATCGGATAATCCATAGGCACTGGCATTCTTTTTGGCGCGAAGACTAACCCTCCGTCCATCAATGCGTTTCTTGTTGATAGCGAAATTCTCGTATTTACCATCCCTTCTGGTATTATTGAGACTATTGACCGCCTTTATGTAAAAAAAAACGGATCCAAACCGACTCGGATCGAATCATTTTGATGATCTTGAACGAAAACAATCGCTACTACCAAGTGCATTTGATGGATTAATCGAGCAAGAAGATGGTTCCTACTTACTTACGATGACAAAAAGAGCAATTTATTTCAGTGGTGAAATACCTTCAGTCAGTTGCTAGTTTTCGAGCCGTGGTCGACGTGTTCCGGGTTTTCGGCGAAGCCCTCATGAACGTGAAGCTAGGCACACCCAGCCAGAAGTCTGTCGCATGTCACGTTCGCAACCTTGTTGCTATTAATCTGCCCGCTTTGCGAGTCATATTGGATTGTGCATGGTGTTTTCGCTGCTTGTTGACGGTGCAGCACATAACGGGAGCAGTTACTTTGACGTTCGCATCTCCTTCGAATGCACAGGGTCACTCTACAACTTTCACTTATTAAAGATTCCAACAGGCAGTCGCGAGCATACTGCAGCCGTTTACGCTGATCTTGTGCTATATGTCTTGAGAGACGTGTTTGGAAATGAAGTATTGAAAAAGCTGGTCGGGATTGCAATGGACGGGGCGGCTACAATGTTGGGTTATAGACGGGGCTTTTCTAAACGTATCCAGGATGCGTGTAGCACTGAGGGGGCAAGTGGCATTGTGGTTACTTGGTGCGGGAGCCATCAGCTCAATTTGGTTGTTGGAGATTTTCTAATGGTGTTGGATAAATTTGTGGATTTTCGGTCGGTCCTCGGTCGAGAAATTTCGTTTACGCGAGCACATGAATCGGCTTTGAAGCAGCTAGGAAGGGGTCCTACGTATAAAACAACCCGTTGGAGCACAATCTTTGATACCTGCAATGATCTTATGCAAAATTACAGCAGCTTGCAGCAACTTTAAGACCAGAAAGGCCACATAAAGTCAAATCCTTTGTGGTGGTTGGGTTTGTTATGGTCACTGACCTCACGCGTCCAATACAGCGGTTCTTTCAAATGATGCAGCACAAGACGGTGACAACTACAGAGCAGTACGATTATCTCCAGGACTTAAATACTACCCTCTTGCTGCGCTTCCAAGACGACAAAAATGATAATTTTGCGAAGTTCAGCTACGCAAAAATGGATGCAATTATATGGCACGTGCCTTTTCGTTGCAGCTTTTTCTCTCGCACCGAGGTCTTCCTTGTCAACGCCGCTGTCCTTGTCTTCGGCATAAACTTTCTTCTTGTATACAAACGAAGCACGTAAATGTTTCGCTTGATCCACAAAGCTGACTATATTGGCAAGTCTTTGTCGTCGCATGCTGTCGAGTTTCTGGTCCAAGGTTTCAAGATTCAACGCAAGCGACAAAGAGTGGGATAAAGCAGGAAAATAATGACGACCAGTGCAAATGGTAAAAGTAGCTTATCTATTGTCCCAACCATGTCGAAAACCAATGGATTGGTTGCAGACGGAAACGATTCGTGCGATGGCGATGAGTTTCCAAAGGAGATGAAAGATGAGAAACAAGAAGAAGAAAAAACAAGTAAGGAAGCGATTCGTGGTGACGAATGGGATAAGGAAGAGGAGGATGAAGACGTTGATCCTCTTTTGTAAAGGATACAAATTCATCTGATTCAACGTTGTTTTTGCGTGGATTAAAAGTGCGCAGCCCACTGTGGTTGGAGGCGGCTACGAGTTGCGTGATCCAACGCACGACAAAATATCTGACAAGCGACGAAAAAAATTTTTTTGCTAATGAGTTGACCCCATGAAGGTTAGCAAAGCTTCTTTGAAGCTCCCATCTGAATTCAGAGGGTCCCGCATAACTGCAATCAAGCGTCAAGTGATTTCTGCGTTTCATGGGAAGGCACGTATGACAGTAGCGCCGGTGAGAGATCTTTGATGAGATCTTTCTGGTCTTCGATTCCAATCGATAAAAGCACGAGATCCTCCGGGATCGAGCGCGCTTTACGCACATTGCACCGGGCAACAAAATCAATGAGTTGACACTCCCAAAGCTCACGGTGATTTAAAACAGCTTGTTGACGGTCAATAAGTGCTGCGAAAAAGCGAGCGAGCCCGTGCGGAAGCACACAACCGAGCCACAGCCGCGTGCCTGGGCGTCGTGGATCTTACGGTTGGAGAATTCTTTGGCAGCAGTTTCGTGTAATGCACCGACTTCATGAGGGATTGATTGTTCAAAACGTTTGCGATCTTGACGGCGTTATTCTGAGCTGCCAAGACGCGCAAACTCATCGTTTTGACGCCACGCAACAGTAAAATGGCGCAAGTCCCGTGCCCTCAGCGTTTTGATAGAACTAAATGTCACGACAAAGATCTGGATATTTGGCAATGACAATGCCCGACATGGTGTCACTGTGGCCACAGATGAACTTGGTGGCCGAGTGCACGACAATATCAGCGCCCAATTTAAGTGGATTCTGTAGAATGGGGCTCATCGTGGTGTTATTCACCGAGAAAAGGGCGCACACAGTGTGCGTAACCTCAGCGAGCCGTTTGATATCACAGATACGCTGCATCGGATAGGTCGGGGACTCCATCATGAACAACTTGGTCTTGTCCGAAAGAGCTTCGAGTAGGTATTGTTTTGGACCATTTTCACCGGATAGATCCACGTATTTGACCACGATGCCATTCTGTGTTGTGACTGTGCTCAGTAAACGATACGTTCCACCGTACGAGTCATCCAAGAGGACAATCTTGTCGGCGGCATGGGCGAGACGAGAAGCAGCCGACAATGCGGCCATGCCACTTGTAAAGCAAATGCCCGGTAGCTAGCTTCGAGTTCGGTCATTTGACGTTTTAATGCTGCGCGGGTGGGATTGCCTGATCTGGTGTAGTCATAAGCTCCAAACGTAGTGTCTGACGGCTGCGCAAATGGGCATCGTAGTGGAACCGTGGGGTCGTCTTTGCAAGCTTTGAAGCTCACGAGACGTGTACTCACGTCAAGTTCCTCCTGCCCGTCATGTTCCAATGCATTATACTCAATTTGGTCACTTTCCAGTGCTTCGTTCCCGTCCAAATTTGTCCGTACGTCTTTGGGCGTCGTCTCAATTTCGTGTTGTGGCACAAAATTTTTCTCCGGTTCCGTCTGACCAGATCCAGAGGCCAATTAGGTCATATAACTACGTTCCAATTCCAAGGACGAGGACTCTTTTCTAATAAAAACAATAAAACTGAGGGCATATGAGTAGAAGCAATCTTATCCATAATTGTAGACATTGGAAATTGACTGACTTGTAATTTCTCTTTTTTGTGATGGGTTGAACCCGTCCCAGTCCCAACGTCCCAAAATGGCCCTGAGATAAAGCCATATGGTGGGACCGATGCCATCCCGATGAACCTAACCCCAGCTTGCTGAGCCAATTGTTGTCGTTTATTTCGTCCCGGGATCCCGGGGCATTTTATAAGAACGCCCCTAAGTTCGGACGCAGAAACGATGCAATCGATGTGATGTTTGCAGGAGGAAATTGGCAAACAGACCCGAACTTAAGGTCATAAGTTCGCTAACAGACCCAATGAGTTTGGTTAACAGACCCAGACATCGACTAACAGACCCAAATGACAATCATTCACGTCCCATGTTCGTAGTATTTGGGTCAATTATAGCTGAAGAAGCACATGGTATACGATATCGAAAATACGTCCTATAGGAGTTTCTTATGACCAGGCAACAGCCAGGCTACATGAGAAGCACGCAATTAAGACTCATCTTTACGGCATTGCTCGCAAACAAAGCGACTAGGCTTCTGCCCGGTACGCAAAGAAACGGATGCACCTTAAAGGACGCTACGGATGCTAATTTTGTGTCTATGTATAGTGGAAGCAGCAACATGCGCTGAAATCTGCTACACGATGGTAAAGGGTTTTGGACCAGGTGGCGCTCCAGGTTGCACTGCAGCGGGTCAGGAGTGGTGGCTCGTACAGGAGAAGGCGCTTGCAATTGCGGCCAATGCTACGTCAAGACACAAAACACAGTCTACGGCTTTGCCATTAGTCCCGACGGCAAATGCATCTACGGCACAGACTGTGGAAGCTGTGACGTTGCGACGGGGAGTCCAAGCGCAAGCCCGATCCCCGTTCCAGTGCCGTCCATGCCTTCACCAGCCCGTCATCGCCAGTGACATTGCAGCCTTCTATCACTCCAGGTGGATACTTAGCAAGAGAACATCAAATTCGTGTCTCTAAAAGATGCCTTGAGAGCGAGAAAGTACCGGTATTGACGTTTCACTATTTGCATTTCAAACGCTGACTTGCGCATGTTGTGTGGCGAACAGGTGTAAACTCGTCGTCAAGCAATTCTACGTCGACTTTATCGCCATCAAGCACAGACGTAGACCGAAATTCTTCAGCCAACAGTCACTCAACCTCGAGTGACGAGGCGGGTGACACTACTGACAACCATGCAGGCAACACTAGTGCGTATACTTAACTCGAGTTTTACACAATCAAACATTTACCAAGACTAATGGGTCTGTTAGCGAACTTAGGACCATAAGTTTGGGTCTGTTTGCCAATTTCCTCTGTTTGCAGACATCGTAATGAGTATGGACAACGACGAGGTCGGAAATGATGTACAGGAGGGATCCTTACATCATATTCACACACGCCTCGGTCATATTTCGTATGAATCGGTTGAAAGCCTGACGAAAAAGCCAAATCCTGGCAAAAAAAACTTCGCGCGCCAAACTGCCTAACATGTGCAAAGGGCAAATGGGTGCAGTCGAAGCAGCCCCAAAAGGACTCGGGTACGAACCTCCGACTGACAGAGTCCGAGAGGTCATTTGCAGCGACCTGAAAGGTCCCATAACGCCTAACGCCTCACGACAAGCGCGGAAATCGGTTACTTGTAGTGTTTGTGGACCATTTGTCCAGTTACGTGCGTGTCTTTGCGGCACCGACAAAAGATAAGACCACGCTTGTTTTGAAAATGAATTTTCGTGTCGAATCCACGTCCTGCGGACCAATGGAGGCGGGGAGTACAAGAACGTTAAGCTTTTTGTAAAAGGATAGGTGTGCGGCGCCAGATGACCGAGTCTGGAACCCCTGCTTCCAATGGAAAAGCGGAAAGTATGAGCTGAACCATATTCAATATGGTTCGGTGCATGATCTTCGGATCGGGGTTCCATTAACATACTGGACGGAGGCGGATGAGTATGCCACGTACATATTCAGCCGCAGTCCGACCAGGTCGAACCCAGGGAAGGCGCCACCCATAGAAGTGTTGACCAAGAAAGCGGTAAATATTGGTGATATTGCCACTTTCGGGTCCCCATGCATGGTATGGAGGGACCCACGGAAGAAATCATTCGGAAACGTGCCGAGAGGGCTTTAGGTCTTGGGAACAACGGCCAAGTCAAAGGTTACAAGGTCCTACTACTGAAGGACAGGGTGGTAACCACCACGAGACACTTGAGCAATATCGAGACGCTGGATGAGCATGCAAACAAGCTGGTGTCACCGGCGTTGGTGGGTGGGGAAGGCGACGAGAACAGTGTTGTACATGAGTCACCAGAAGGCGAAGCCACTGAAAGCGGAAACGCCAGACAAGACGAAAGAGTGGTTGAGGCCGGAACTGAACGAGGTGCCATGGGTTAGCCCCCCCCCCCGGAAGTCGTAAAAAACGGCTAAGGCGGCAGCTCTTGAAGAAGTAAACTCGAAAAGAGCAGAAAAAAGCAAGGAGAGAGGGGGTGGAACACCGAAGGAGACTCCGAAGAATCCGAACGAGTGCGATGCACGTGGATCGAAGGAGCAATCGGAAGATAGAGTGCGTCCAGATGAAGATGTCATGTATGCGTTTGGGATGATGGATTTGGACGCCAAAGAAGGTGCAAAAATGGCGGCAATACCGGACCCAAGAAGTTACAGCGTAGCACACAAGAGCATGCAGGCCGAGAAGTGGATATTGGTCGAGCAGACCAAGATTCGCGCACTCGAAGAACTGAAGACATGATAATTGATAAAGAGGGTAGAGGGTAAAAAGCCCCTACCGACCAAGTGGGTCTACAAGCCGAAGATACGATCGAATGGGACAGTGGAGCGGTACAAGGCTCGACTCGTCGTTCGCGGAGACAGACAGGTCTTCGGCGAGGACTATTTCTTCACGTTTTCCACTGTAATGAAGTTGAATAACGTGAAGATTATCCTAATTATGTCGCTTGTGTGAAAGGTTCCGTCAGACACGGGGATGTGCCTACTGCATACCCCAAGGCATCGACCAAGAAGAATGCGTGATACATCTACTAGTCCCACAAAAAAAGGTCATCTCAAATGAAGTCTTACGAAAGTTTGAAGTGAGCTGCACACGAGACTTGGTGCTAAAGCTCGAAAGAAATCTTTATGGATTAAAGCAGGCGGGGTATTTATGGTATGAACACCTGCGCAAGACGATGGTTGAGATGGATTTTTGTCAATACTTGACGGACACGTGCGTATTTGCGCGTGAGTGGAAATGGAGTAACACTTATGTGGATGTTCTGCTGGTTACAGTACCAGGTGAGAGATTAGTCGAAGCATGTTTTCGTGACATGCTAATCCTAAAAAGACCTCGGGAATGTGGATTTTTTTTCGGAATGCGGATCGAGGGGGATCCTGAAAATGACTATCGAATTGACCAAGAGCTAACCATCGAGGAAATGCTCGAGAAGCACGGGTTAGAAAATTCAAACCTTGTGCGGACACCGATAGCGAGTGTGGAAGTTGACGAAAACATGAATGAATTGCTTTCTAAAAAATCAAGTGGAAATGCACCAAGTGTAAAGAACTTTCACTCAATGGTGGGCAATCTACTGTGGATATCCCGTTGCCCAAGGCCGGACAGATCGTTTGCAGTCCACCGCGCCACACACCGCACGCACGCTTCGACGCTACATGATTATAATGTTTCAAAGCGTGAAGCGTGATACCTGAATGGGACTAAAACTTTGAAATTGAAATTGGCGCATGACGATCACCAAAGTATGTCATTAAGGATCGGTGGTTATAGTGATGCAGCTTTTGCTGCAGATAAGATGGACCAAAAAAGCGTGAGTGCTAATGTCACTTTCGTATATTGTATTATTGCCTGATGGACGTGCAAGAAACAAGGAATGGATGCGCTATCCACGGCTGAAGCTGGGTTTGTGGCGGCCACAATGGGTGGAAAGGAGGTACTGGAAGTACGTGAGCTGTTTGAAGAAATCGGAATGGAACGAAGACACCAATAGTCTTAAAAATCGACAACCCGGCTGCGATAAAGCAATCGCAGAGTGAAGCCAGTGCTGCGAGCACTAAGCACGTGGATGGAAAGCATAAGGTTTTAAAGGATTACGTCAAGAAAGGAAGTATGCATTCAGAACCCATCGGTACAAAGGACATGGTTGCAGATCGGTTGACTAAGAACTTGGATGCACCCCGAGTGGATGAGCTAAGACAGCAAATTGGTTTGGAATGATTGAGCCTAACAATGAAACTGCACTCGACATGCATACGGCTATTGATATTACTCTTACGTGTGAATTTTCGATGAGCTATGCCCCCCGACAGACTTGAAAGGAGTTTTGAATTTCATTGCGTGCTGAAATGCGTGTTTGTGAACGACCATGAAGACTTTCAAATATACAAGACTACCAAGGAACATTAGTATACGAAACTCTAGTTAAATTTCTTTAGTGTAGATTTTTTTTAATTCTTACATAAATAAATCACTTTTACTTTTTGAGCATATTAACCACAGGTCAACACTGTCTTCTGTGGGCCACTGTACTCACAGACAGCCGGGCCCTGCAAGCACACTTTCGCATAGCTATTGGAGCGGAAGCTTAGTGGATATTGAATACTTTAATTGTTATTATTTTTTCTCTCGTGACTTGTGGGTCGAACTACTTCGTTTGGATTTACTTACCGTGGAAACAGTGGAATTTGGGAACACTCACCGGTTTACATTTTCGCCTGGAAACGTCACGTGGTTATTGGATCAGTGGTTTCTTGCGACAGGTTGTATACTATCACCACTCCGCCTTCAACAGCGATGCCTCACGTTGGTGCATTTTTCTCTGGTCCATACCAGGAATCTGGGATTAACGTGCAGGTCATGTGTGACAATATCTCTCGTTTAACGGAGTTTTTTTCATGAAATCACCCGGCAATTTTAGCGATGTGATAGCATTCAGCATATGGAAACTGAAAAAGCTCATCTCCAGCCCCCCCAGGGATATTATATCATCGGCGATAATGCATACACCCTATCACATCATCTATTCATCCCCTAAAAAAGCAGGAGAAGCAAGCGTCGTGCGAAAACTCGCAGTGACTACAATAGCTTCTTATCCCAGCTACGAACCCGTATCGTGATGGCAAAACTAGGGTTACTGGTAAACAAGTGGCGCGTGTTCAACCGCCCTCTCAGCGTCAAATTATCGAGCAGTCAAAAACATCATTGAAGCCTGCAAGCGTCTTCATATTTTTGGTATTGACAACTCATAACATATTAGCATATTCACTTAAAAAAGCAAATTCCATTAAAGGTCCATGCCACATGTGGGCTAACTTCTTTGCGTGCCCTTCTTTCACCCAGTCCAAATAGAGCCAGACCCTTGACCCTGGTTTAATAGGCCTGATGGCCGACTCTCTCTTGGATCGCCTTCCAAAGTCGCTCATTAACCTGTTCTCGTGCATGCTGATAGTGATGTTGACTTGACGACTCGAAACACAATTGAGTACGAGCACAACGGGCTCCTATAAAGCTCCTATCTACTTCCACCAGACAATAATAACGGCGAAAATGCAGTCGCTATGGCCATCTTATGCGCGAACTTGTTGTCCAACAAATCAAGCATTACAACTTATCGGGACCACCAAGCACAAAATAAGCCATATTCACTTAAATACCTGCATCAGAGGGACGATTGCCAAAAACACCAGTGTCTAATTGATGTACAGTTTGTAAGCCCAAAGCTGAATAAGGAAATTGACGCGTATTTGCTGAGCCTAGAGATCCTGTTGAATTAATGGATAATGTATGCTGGGATGTGTTTGTGACGGGCGTGATGCAGTCGTTTTTATTAAGAAATTACTTCCTTCACTGCTTTGAGCAGGCATTAAAGTAAGATCCACAGATAACACAGCCGTTAACAGGAGCTGTCAACAAAAAATCCGGAGCGGAAACCAATCTGATGTCAATCGGGCCGTCCGAGATAACAGCGATTCGGTATGCACTCTAAATAGCGAATAATCGGTTTGCGACGAGAATCATGGTTCGGCCTTGTATTGCACAGTCCACATCGTCTTGCATCAGTTTTTTATATTTCTGGACCCATGGGTGACGTTGTTTTGTCCAGTATAAGGATCTTTGGGAGCTTGATTACCGCGCATGAAATTCCTACGCGCTGGGTCTGGTCAGATCTGATCGTATGACACCACATATATGCCATAAATAGAACCAACAGTATGCTCATGTTAACACCAAATCAACACTACCAAAGAAAGTGCCACTTGCGAGAGAACAATTACGTACCAATGCTATCATCTCGTCCACATTTATCATATAAACTTCAATTTCATGCGGTACTTTCGCAAACGAACGGACCATAATGTTACTCTTCCGTAACTTCGGTTGGTTGAATCTTGGCGTCAAGAAAAATTGCATCCAACAGATTGACCGAGGAAGAAAGCATATTCGCGATTCATCGTGATAAAGAAGGTGGCAAAGGTTTCAGTCCTGTGGTGAAGTCGATCTCGGAATTTCTTTCCGAGGTTCGAAAACCCAGATGACTATCGGAGGGGTCCTCCGTCTATCCAGGTCGTGATCCAGGTCAGTATTGAGCTGACCCGTCCATCACATTGGCTATAATGACTAGGACGATCCAACTCTTAAAATCTCACCATTTGTACCCGTCAGCCCTGGCGGTTCTCCTGGTGAACGCTTGGACGAAAGGTTAAGATGTCCGGTTAAGGCAACAGGACGATGGTTGGAAGTAGGGTTGCTCCTGGCCGGAAAGTTTTACCGGAGAGCGGTCAGTCGCTATTCTTGGATTCAGTATACCGCAACTGCTAGACCGAAATTACTCAATCGGCCAGTACAACCAAAGACGATAATAGGTTTTTCCCAATCTCAAGTGTAAATGTCAACTCCAAACATTTATCCACACCCTTCCACAGTAAGCCAAAACCTCACATTTTTTTCCAATAACTTTACCGTGTTCCAAAACGGGTGACTTGAGTGAGTATACGAATTCCAATGACTCCCGGTCGAGGAATTCCGGTGTGTCTGTTGTGACCTCGGTCAAACTAATAACAACTAGAGGGTACCTTGTTAACCCTCTGCTGTGAACCAATTGCGACTTGTGTCTTAGAAAGAGAATGTAAACTGATTTATCCTTAAATCCAATTTAAGCATCTGGTGTACCCTACAAAAAATATGGTGACCCACCTATACCTTTTTTTATCGTCCTCCTGGTCACCCGTGTATCATACACCGAATAATTGTGACCCAACTGTATCTTCTATAACTTCCTCTTGGTCGGTCAGCGGGTCAGCCCTTGATCTGGTAGGCGGGTCGGCACCTCTAACTGGGTCAGCACTTATCACGCCCTATCCTGCGGACATTGGCCATCTCCAATTTTTTAATCACTTAAAATCGGTTGAGTATTACTTGCTGACGCGGATCTGAGTCTATCTTGGTTCTTTCACACACCAACTTGTGCTGCCCGCTTTCATTACCTTTGACTTCACACATAACCTTAGGGCATACATTCTGTCCGGAATTTGGACCAATCAGAAGGCCACCGTAATGAAATTCATTACACACATGGCAGTTGATTTTATTTAGAACCACTTCTCCACACTCCGATGCATCGGAATTTTCGTCCCGAAGCCAAAATCTATCGTGGCTTTCTCACCGCTTAACGCATTTTGAATCGCTTTCATAATGTGTTAAGCGGTGAGAAAGGCAATGGATCGAAAGCCACTACTTCAATATTCATTTGATTGCATTCAAAACAGTCACATCCATCCATCCACTTGGACCATTCTTGGCTTTAAAATCTAATCCTACACCACAATTTATCACGTAACAGGGTAAGGCCAAAGGTTTTTGGCTGAATCTTTAACGATCTAGGTCTTCCCGGTACGTCTAGGTCGGCAGGAGAGACATCTCAATTGATGTTAAAGCTTGCGTTTACGTCATATAACGTCGATGAGTGGGTAGGGTAAACACTAGTCATCAATATATATTCGTTCCCATAGTGAAATATTCCGGTACAGTGACGTATCACAACATCGTCGACGTATCTTTGCCGTAAAAGTGCAATTGCGATTCGCAGGCAAACACTTTCTCGTGAAGAATATTCTTTCGCACAAAGAAGTTCGGAAGACAAGTATCAACGGTCTGAGGGCAAGTCGGAAGGAGAGCAGTATCGAATTCGGCAGAGACTAGTAAGCGTTCCAGGCCAGCAACTACCGGATAAGGTGAGCAGAAGCGTTATCCTGCCCGGACTGACCAGGTCTACCTCAGACGAAAGCTCAGGAAAATAGTTTTCGTAATGCGCTGCTTTACCTGGGTGCTGCTGAGACTCTTGGCCGATCAGAGCTGAAGCGGTTCCTTGTATATTACCTTGTATGTCTGTAAGCCGGTTAGAGCTTGTCGGCGGCCTGACTGTACCACTTGTAAAATTACAGAAATCCTAAACTGAACTTTTATAACTTAATTTTTATGTATAGTATCCCAATGTAAATTTCGCCAAATACGAAATTTCACTTTTCACAACACAGTTCGTTTCCGAACACGAGATGGCTTCAAAATTCCAACACTTCTTCTAATAATATCTGACATATCTACGTGCATATACAAGTCAAACCATAATCATAATTGCATACACAGTAGCCAACTAGACCCATGAAACCATAAATTCATTATTTCACTCCATTTAGCTCTCGCAACTCTGCAGTCCTTGGTGCACTCAATGTCTTCGTCAACAAATCCGCGGCCATATAGAAACATGCTCTGGTCTCATTTTGCCTTTTCTTGTATAATCTTTGATGAACTTCAACTTTATACCTACATGTTTAGTACTGGAGCCGCTGGCTTCATTCTGGAGCTGCTTAATTGCTGCTTGATTCATAATCTTTAGTACAGTCGGAGTTCGTGAATGTATTCCAATTTTTTGAAATAGTTCCTTGATTCCAAGCGCTTGTCTTAACCAACTGCAGCGGCCACGAATTCTTCTTCGGCAGTTGATAACGCTACTGATCCCTGCTTCTTGCATTTCCAACCAGCGATAATTCCATTAACAAAAACAATATTATCACTAATGCTTTCCGAACTTCTTTATCGGCAGCTAAATGTAGCTCACTATAGGAACAGTTTCACTACCCCTGAGATATTGCGCTATACGCTTTGCCATTTTAAAATCGAGAAAGGTCGACGCATGCATGTGCCTGGTTGCCTCTATGAGCTGCAAATACAATGCCTGGGCACGAGCACCTCGAAATCCATAACAAAATTCTGGATGCCGACCAGATAGCTGTATCGGTGCTTTGTTCAGTAGGGTCAGGGTTAGATGGGAAATGCCGAGTCGTATACCGGCCGGGACGATAAAATATATCCCCTTTATGGCATCTTAACCGGCCAGCCAGCGATCAAAGCGCCGAAATAGTAAACCAAGGAGGGTTATAGTGATCTTGACACGTGATCGGCCTTCCGTCATGCAGGTACGTTCACCGATCCCGAAACATTCCTGTCTCTGAGTATCGCCTAGCTTTACGAGCAAAGACGGGGTAGATAATTGAGACTTCATCCCAGAGTCAAATAATATGGTGGCTTTTTCGCTATTAATTTCCGTTGGCTTTCGCCTATTTAAACCACTGGTCGGGAGAGTGATATTGCCACTATGCACGAGATTCACTAGTCAGTAGGTCCAATTAAATAATGACGTTCGATCGGGAACATTCATCTACTCTGAGGCTAGGAATCGGACACCGATCGACACAATTAGAGACGGCATATGTATTGTCGGTTATTGTACTTATTAATTTTTTGAATCGGAAAATTATTTTATTAAAAATTAATAACATAATAGATTTATCTATATATGATAGAACCCAAAAATTCCCATAACCATCACAAGCCAAAACATTTTATTAAAAAAAATAATTTAACTCAAGTTACCGACGTATGCATAAATGCTGAACGTAGATCGCTCGGCTCGAACCAGATTCCAAACTGGCGAGTGATCTAGTTTAACATCATTTCGACGTCAGGTATGAGCATGCCGGTATGTTTGGTCGGTGCGTAGTACTCCCGCATCTGGTTAGAAAAAGTCTTTAATCAGGCACGAAACGACCTCATGGATCTTTCCACAAGTTTTACACACGAAAAAACAATGACCAGAGGGGTGACCTTTCCGGTCGCACTTCCCACATGTCATTCCCTATCGCACAATCGCGATCATTATGCTTGTTCGATCCGCAGTATACACATTTCAGGCGGGTCGGTTCGGGTCAGGCTGGTTATCACTTCCTTTCCGTCCATCTGCCCCCGTGTTCGTCGGGTCTCGATTTCGGTCGTGAAGATGTGGCGGTACTGCTCTTCGTCAGAACTCAGACTAGATCGACCGCTCTCTTTACCGAATCCGGCACTGTCGGACTCGACCGCAATCATCTCGACCGCTCTTGCTTGTCCCCACTACACATTTTCCGAGACAACTGCCACCGGTTGCTTCCCCTGTCTCACCACCTTGATTTGGGCTCATAACCCGTTGAACTTAAGCAATGGTTTTAGTCATTAGGCTTCTTAGCAAAATATATTCTACGTAAATCCACTACGATATATTTTCACCTGCTAATCCAAACGTATTGTGCTTTGCAGCTATTTTGGTAAATAGAACCTGTATTTTTGACTTATGGAATTTATACAAATCAAGAATAAAATTGAGACATGTGCAAAAACACCAGAATAAAAGCAAGGTATGGAAGATGTCAATGCCGAACTGCACAGTAGCTCACGCAATTTGGATCTCTGGGTCTGAAAAGGGAATTCTCGTTACTTGATTAAATTGGATGGTTTTGCACCGGAATTAAAACGCGTCTGAAATTTTTTATGGCCTGGCTTACATAACTACAAACACCAAATAAATTACATGGAATTAAGTACAAACAGGATTTGAGTGCCATGACTGTATTGTTTAGATAATTATAGACTAGGTACCATCGTTTCAATTACTCATTTCATAAGAAGGGACACCATCTCCACTTCTTCATTAATGCCAATGAATTTGTTCTTCTCCTTTTTCTACTTTTCAAACTGCGAACGGAAACCTAAGGATTTTAATCTGTATAAGCTTCAATCCAAAAATTCCGTCGCGACGGGCGATGACATCGGCGTTCATTAAAAATGTCCAGACCCACCAGCCTAACGCTCACCGAAGCCAGCAACCTTCTCAAGACGAGTTGCATCCATGCTGCCGGTCGACCATCGTGGCCAAAATTCGAGCCTAAAATATCGTCCGCTGGAAACGAATCAACAGTTCGCTTGGTGGAAGCACTTGCCGTCGAGACGAATACCACGTAACATCTTAGAAGAAGCTTCCTGGCGAAAAATCAGACGGATCAGGATTTTGCTGCGTTGCTAGGAATTTTGGAGCTACTCAAGTACCATCTACGCCGAATCCTCTAATCATTCGCTTTACCTCATAAAACTATCTTAAATACGTTGCAGCTATCCTGAGGGAAATTTCTGAGGGAGCCAGCTACTAGATGGTTCGATTAGTCTTTTACCCCTATACCCAAGTTCGACGATCGGTTTGCACGTCAGAATAATATACTTTACATTGATATAGGTGCTCATCATGGCGACGGCGGAGAGGAAGCTTTTGATGTTACGGATCGGGTA
>MIQA02007151.1:0-10006 GCA_001887855.2 Sclerospora graminicola | reverse complement strand
ACGCGCGAAAATGCCGATCAAGGACCCACGACACCCGGATATAGCCCGCGAGCATGTCGAACACTTCATTGGTACTCTGGATAATCGCGATCTGGCTGATCAGCTAACCCTGCTCCGTATAAAGGACTCAGAGCAACTGGAACTGACTCTGAGGACACTGCAGCGGGCCAAGAGTCGACAGCCCAAGGTCGAGGTAGGATCGAACCGGTACCGGTCAAAGCCACACCCTGATCAGGGCAAGATACCGGCAGCACGACCAGCCAGAGCAATTTGGATGATGACGAAGGAATCAGACAGTTCCGGTTCGGAAGAGGAAAGTGGTCAGTCAAGTCTGAGCTCGGATGAGGAACAGTATCGTCATATCTTTACGACGGAGCCAGTGTATCGCCCGAGATCATCGACTAACGGCATGGATGGACGGAAACCTGGTGGTATTCAACCTGATCAGGACCGATCTCGTAAGAAATGTGTGCATTGTGGGTTGACCAAACATGGAGATCGTGATTGTTGGAAAATAATTACGTGTGGAAAATGTGATCGTAAAGGTCACCCTTCATATCATTGTTTTTCGTATGCAAAACCTGTGTGAAGGTTCACGACGCCGGTGCCTGCCCTATTGAAGAATTTTTCAATCTGATGCACAATGGTATGTGCCGACTAAACATGCTGGCATGCTCCCACCAGATGTCGAGAAAACGTTAAAGTAGATCGCTCGCCAGGTTGAAATCTGGTTCGAGCCAAGCGATCTACGTTCTGCATTTATGCATTTGTCGGTAGCGGAGATAAATTTGAGGAAAAGAAGATAACCGACAATACATGTTCTAATTCAAATTGCATCAATCGATGTCCGATTCACAGTCTCAGAGTGGATGAATATTCCCGATCGGACGTGATCATGGAGTTGGATCTACTGCCCGGTGAATCCCGAGGATACTGGAAGTATCACTCTCCCGACAAGTAATTTAAACAAGCAAAAGCTAATGGGAAGATTAACAACGAAAAAGCCACTATTCTATTTGACTCTGGGGCAGAAGTATCGAGCATCGCCTCCGCCTTTGCTCGTAAGGTGGGATGTCGTATAGACAGTACCCAGAGGCAAGAATGTGTTGGGATCGGCGAAAGTTCATATATGACGGAAGGACGATCACGTGTTAAGATCACCTTGGCAGGATCCCTGGTCTACTATTTTAATGCTTGGGTTGGCCGGTTAGCCGGTCAAGACGCGATACTGGGAATGGATTTTATGGTACCAGCCGGTATACGACTTGACCTGTCTCATGGAACCCTGACTCTGCCAGATGAGGTCCAGATTCAGTTATCCGGCCGACGACCTTTATATGGTACTCATGTACGGATACAAAAAATGGGTCAGTACGAGAACATCGGGGTGTCCCGATCAGTAGATGTCATGATTCGGCCGAGTGATCGGCAACAGAAACTGTGGCTAACCCGTGGTGAACGATGGGTACCGACGTTCGTTAAAGGTATCGGCAGATCAAGCTACATCAGGGTCACGAATATGTCTGATCAGCCGCTGATCGTCCACGAAGACATGGTCTTAGGGATGTGGCTACCCGAGGGGAAAGTACCTCGACAGATCGGGTATGTCTCAGTGGGATCACGAAGATATATTGAATGGCAGAATCTGGCTTATCAAGCCACCACGGACCTGATCAGTGACGAAGACTTAGCGGATGAAGATACTTCACCTATGGTCGAGAAGCCGGAATATTCTACGCCGACCAAGTTGCTGATCAGGAGACCACCGATCGAAGCGACAGGGAAAAGCCGGGTCGAAAAAGGTCCACAAATATTGAGTATTATTTGACCCGTCTCACCGAAAACAGCGGATCCAGAAAGCGGAAATGACGACGAGGAGTTCAGAAACGATCATGTGAAGGAAAAGGAGGATGAATCTGCCGAAGTCATTACGGAGAAAAGTGATCCCGAAGTAGATCACCAGTCGGATGATTTACAAGGGACGACTCAAGATGATTCCGATCAGTAAAAGGCAGATCAGGTAGACGAACAAGTGTGTATACATGAAGGTGGTGATCAGTACACTGAAGATATCGAGAAGCAGATGGTCGTTTTACCGGAAGTATCGCCCAATATGCCAGAAGTCACTTGGAAGATCTACAGGTCGGTGATCCCGAAGTGAACACGCCCGAGCAGATCGATCAGCTAAAGAAGATCATCGGAAAAGACGCCACTTACTGATGGGGATAACGCCCTACCCCCAGCCGCATTCGGAGCTGTTTGTGATATAGACGTGGGAAACGCATGGCCGATCGCTCAGCGTTGTCGTAAAGTTGCACCTCAATACCGGGAAACGTTATCCGATTTGATCAAGGGTTTGTTACAAAAAACATCCGACCATCAACATCGCAGTGGGCATCACCGATCGTGATCGTTATAAAGAAGAATGGGGTTGATATTCGATTGTGTATCGACTATCGAATGGTGAATCGCCTCACGAAGTTGATGGTCTATCCATGATGCCCCTGATCAACGATTTATTAGAAGATCTGGATAAAGTTTTATGGCTTTGTTCGCTGGATATGACTAGTGGTTTCTGGGTGGTTTCGATGACTGATCGCGCTCGAGCGATCTCAGCTTTCGTTACACCTTTCGGACTTTTTGAATGGAATCGGATGCCGTTTGGATTAAAGAATGCCCCACAGATCTATCATAGGCTGATCGACAATGCTCTCTATGGATATTTCCAGATCAGTGCTGATCGGGAAGCCACCGATCTACATGATGTGTTTACGGAAGGTGAACCAGACCAAGATCAGGGTCGATTAGTGTTGGGAAGGCGATCATACATAGATGACATCTTGGTCACAGCGACATCCTGGCCTGGGATATGCTATGCGATAAGGTCGAACGACTCTTGAACACCTGCGAGCGCTGGAATTTATCGATCAGTGTGGTCAAGAGTTTCTGGGGTCAACCCAAGGTCGCTTACCTCGGCCATAACGTGTCCATCCAAGGTTTGGAGGCAAACCCGAAAGATCTGGCCGTCCTCAGCAACTTACCTTTTCCCCGATCACTGAAGGCCATGCAATCCTTCCTCGGATCTCTGAATTATTATAGCCGATTTATCGAAGACTTCTCGATTTACGCCGCTATACTATATGAACTGAAGGAAGTTGATTATCATGGGCTACGAGAACGTGATCGGGTAGGAAGATCACCAATTGAGACTGATCACGAAGTTGAAGTCACTGAAACGGATCTCAAGACTAGATCACCGATCGATCGAACTGATCCAGGGTCAGAGGACCATATGAAGCGAGCTATGGTAGCTTTCAGTATGTTGAAGGCGAAAATGATCTCGACGCCGATACTGAAACATTTCGATCCGGAGAAGATTCCCGTGGTGATTCTATACGCCAGTAAATGGGCAATATCGGCTGCACTGGTCCAAGATCACGACGGAATTTACTGCCCGGTGACGTTCACAAGCCGAACATTGAAACCGAACGAAGTTAACTATGATATTGTGGATAAAGAAGTGCTAGCGTTATTACGTGTATTGGATGTTTGTTACTCTATGCTGGTAACTAGACCGATTAAGGTATTGTCCAGGCGATCTAGTTTAGCTTGGTTACTGTCAGCGAATGGTTTAGACGGGAGACTGGGGCGATGGGCAGCGCTGTTATCTCAGTGGACCTTAGAGATCATCAAGTGCACCAAGGGCGAAGAAGAAATTCTTGGAACACTAGCCGACATCATCACGCCCCGATCAGAAGTCGATGAAGCCCTGATCGAGGTCGCTCCTCGGAAGCAACCACGAGAATCGATCACTATACCCCCACCGATCGTCGGCTCGGAGGAAAATCTGATCGTTGTAAGTTTCGACGGATCAGCGAGTGTGAAGAAAGGCGTGGGGGCGTATAGCGCGTTGTTGTGGAAATTGCCAGAATGGACTGTTATATCTGCTGGTTCAGACTACACTCCGGGTATCACGGTCAATGAAGCCGAATATCGCGGTTTGCTGCCAGGTTTGGATCTCTTGCAAGAGCAAAAGATCGGAAGAGTAATCATATGCGGAGATTCAAACCTGGTAATTCGGCAGATCACTGGAGAGATCGATTGCAAAGCACCACGTTTGAAGTTGCTGAACGATCGCGTTATGAAAGCTTTACGTGGATGGCCAAGGCATGATCTTTTACATGTGGAACGTGATTGGAATCGGAGTGCAGATCACCTAGCCACTATGGCCATGCGTGATCAGACCGGATCAATAGTTACTGATCAAACATTGCTTGAAGAACAGGTGGAGATCAATAGGCTGCCTGAGCTGATCCGTGTGGAAGATGAAAAGGAAGCAGCCCAGATCTCGATCATGACGAGATCGCGAACCAGATCACCACCTAAAAGATCACTTTCTCGAGAAAGCCTAATAGAGGAAATAGTACAGGAAATGCGGATCGAAATAATTCTCAAGGCACAAGACGAGGAAAAATGAATCGTTGAGTTGAAGGCGTTTCTAAAGGGTGATCTGGAGAAGTTGAGCCAGGGTGAAGCAAAGGATTGTGCTAAGATCGCGTCCAACTACGACATCGACGAAAATGATCTATTGTTTTACTATGTTCAAGCTGATCAGGCCGATGCAGATCTGGACTGATCTGCAAGGCTCGTGATCCCGGAGACTTTACAAGCTGATATTTTACACCATTATCACGTCAGTTTGGGGGTGGCCACCAGGGCGTAGGTCGAACGTATCACAGGATCCGCAAACATTTTCACTGGAGAGGTTTATATCGAAGTGTCCAAAAGTGTGTCGGAACATGTACGGATTGCGAAACTGGAAAGGGTATGCCGAACATCCGGGGTAGATCACCTGGAAATATCCAGGCGACCTACCTTTTCCAAGTAATAGCGATGGATCACATACCGTCCCTGCCAAAATCGTTAAAGGGCAACACAGAGTTGCTGATCTGGACTGATCTGTTCACGGGATTGGTGATCGCGAAAGCGGGATCTACCCGAACAGCCCAACAAGTCGCTTGCAGTTACGAAGAATGTGTTTTAAGGCGGTTTGGAGCCAGTGAAGTGATCAGGCATGATCGCGAACCAGGTTTCATGGCCGAAGTTTTCCGATCATTCAATCAGATGCTTGGCCAGAAACAGAGCGCGACCATGGCATACCGTCCGCAGGCGAATGGTAAGGCCGAACGTATGGTACAGACGCTAACTAGAGCTATCAAGATGTATGTCGCGGACTCCGCTCAACAAGATTGGGATGAATATGCAGAGAGACTGGTGTTTGCGTTGAATTCCTCTTTCGATCGAATCAGGGGAGATACTCCTTTCTACTTGGCGTATGGTTGGGACCCCCGATCTACCATCGAGTCGGTGATCCCTGTTGGATGCACCCGAGGTCGAGATCGCGAAGCTCGTCGATGGCGTATGGGACTCCAGCGTCACTACCAACATGCGCGGGAGCGAGTCAACGAACGATTGCGGAGGGCCATCCAAGAAAGAGCTGATCGGAACAATGATCAGGCCGATTCGCATAATATCGAGCCGGGATCAAGGGTTTGACTTTACTTGGATCGCGTGAAAGAAGGATATGCCAAGAAGCTAGCACATCTGTGGCATGGACCGTTCCGTATAGCCGAACTGATCGGTGATCATGCCGCTCGGTTGATTACTGCAGGTACCGATTACGGAATTTTCCCGATCGTCCATTTGTCGAAGCTGAAACTGGTTCGGGAATACCCCGATCGGCCCAAAACCAGGCTGTCATGCGATGATCAGCCAAGGTTTGACTTCGACGAAGCTCTCTTGCCAGAAGACAGTTGGGAAAGAACGTTGGACCCGAACGAATTTGAAGTGGAGAAGATTTTGGATACCCGATCAGGCAAGAGGACCCGATTTGGCCAAACCCATCGTGATTATTTGGTTCGGTGGAAGGGTTATGACGATCCCGAGTGGGTAGATGAACGTGATCTGAACTGCGCTGAATCCCATTGACCATATGATCGCAGATCGTTGCCCAGGTAGCCCCGGCTTTGGTGTGTCGATGCTTGCGAGCATGATGGTAATGCTCGATCCACGCGTCCTTGCGCATCACCGCCGTGATCGGGAAATGGTGGGTCGCCTTCCATATCGCTTGAATGTGTTCCTAATAATACAGGGCCAAACGTCCCTGCAACTCAACAAATCAAGGGTGATTGGGAAACGCCAGCCCAGGCATAGGTGTCATGAGGACATCCCAAGGTGCTGAATCGATCAGAAGCTCAATAGCGCATCTGGTCAGCACCATCGGTTGCCACTGCTTGTCCTTGGGCGCCGGCGGTCTTGTCGGAAAGATCCATCCTGGCGGGCGGGACCACAAGCGAGGGACGAGTTTGTGCCTCACAGCAAGAACCTGAGGCGTCAGATCCCATACCTGATCAGCACTCCAAGGTTTCCGAGTTGCCATGTGAGCAGAAGTCGGCTTGCCCTGCATGACGACGTATAAATCCATGAACCTTTGGTTCGGATTATAGCTGTAGTCGTCCTGCTCGATCGACGACCGGCTCGCCGGGATGAAGACGTCCGTGAAATTGGGTGGTCGGGCGATGACCGTCGTATTGACCGGTGGAGGAACGCTTGGAACAGCCGGAGCCGGTTGCTCCTCCTCAAGATCATCGTCGTCCTCGTCCTTAGACTCAAGTAAGGCGACGGCCTGGGCCAGCGAGCTTACGCCTGAAAGGGTCGGCACTGGAGCGCGGCGATCAGTACTGCGCGATCGGGACAGAACAGACAACGTCCTCTCGTCCAGATCAGTCGACTCATCGTCCGAGTCAACCATAAGACGAGAGCGCTTGGCGGGAGCCATCTTCTTCTTCGACGAGCTGGTCCGTTTGCGCTTCGCAGAACTCAAGATCGAGGAGACCGATCTCGAGGCCGTTGGCAGACGGGGTGGAGTAGACGCAGAAGCCGCTGCAGTGCTGATCACGGGCTGATCAGCACTATGGGCCGGCAAGGAAGCGACGGAGGACGCGGGTGATGGCGGGGCAGACTCGGGAGACTGTGGTGGTGTTCCAGACGGAGTAAAGGAGCTGATCAGCTCAGGAAGTCGTTGTAAAGCCGTCCGAACTGACTCCGAATCGGTGTTCGGGTTGGTCCACCTCTCCATAGTCTGCACCGCAACGTTCCTCAAGTCGGCGTTATGCTGGAGCCAGGCGCGATCATCGAGCTCTAGGGTTTCAAGTTTAACCCGAGCAAGATTAAGCTCGCGCCGGCAATCTTCAGCTGCCTTCCGACTCTCGCACAACCTTTTCTGTATGTCGGCGCGGCCGATGCGAGAATCGGAAAGTTGCTTGACCAGGAGCTGGACCTGCTCATCCGAGTAGCGAACCTCGACTTCCCGACGCTCTACGTCCTCGGCAGTGCGGATCTTGTCGCGAAGCAGCTGATCACGGTCGAGACGGTGATCATCGAGCCGTTGTAGGTGATCCACCATCTCGACCATCGAGCCCTTCATTGCCTCGATACGTTCATCTGGAAATAAACATGGAAGTCATATACAGATCGCAGAAGAAGTGAATGGGATAAACATACCTTGATCGCGGATGGTAATAGTCAGCGAACCGATCAGCGACTGTAGAGAGGCGACGGTGTCCGAAGGCCTGGAGAGGCGCAGAGCAGCGAGGTCAGCTGATAGCTGATCACGCTCCATCGTCAAACTCTGAACGCGATCAGTCATGTCTCGTAAGTCTTGGTCAAGTCGGTCATGATCTAGCCAAGGGTCGACAGCTGGCTAGTCAGATCAGCAGAATCATGTTCCAAGGTATCGGCAACGATCCGACGGTCGGATAACTCAGCGTTAAGTGCCCGACTGGTATCATATAGAGAAACCATCTCGGGAATTGCACTTAGGAGTTCCGACCCTAGTCGGCAAACTTCCATGGACCCCAACGTGAGTGGACCCGATCCATCCACTAGACGAGCGAGCTGTTCCAAGTAACGGACGGGGCGATCTGAGGGAGGCCGAGCGGGAAGACTCCAAGGCGGACGATATGAAGTCATGTTCGTCGTTGGACGGATGAGACTGGTCGTGATCGGTGCCGAGGCCGTGATCGGGGTGGTCGCTGGATCAGCCGAGCTGGAAACGGGAGGCGAGGCAGTGATCGAAAGGGCAGCCGAAGATGGCGAAGAAGGAAGAGAAGATCGGCTCGAGTCAGCCATGGTAGTCGCCAAAAAGGAAATTTGGAAATGAATGAGTCGAACTGCAGTCGTTGTGCGGCTGCAGTTTGTCTCAGGGGCGACTGTGAGAAAGCGATCAGAAAATATTGAGAATGAAGTGGACCACACATGGCCGTTGATTGGTGACGATAGAACACCGATCAACATATGACGGTTGATGGATGGGAAAAGGCTGACCACAGTAATGATGAAAAGATGGCGGACAACGGGTATTCACGATGTGAAGAAATCAGCCAAGTACTGTCATTACGCCCAGTCCCAGACACTGATGGAACAATGGAGATCACGATCAAGATCGTTATCTCAATTACTAAGTGGAGTTCCCGTGGATGTAAAACGAGGTGAGCAACTGTTGACATGACGTGTCAGGGACAGCCATCTAGCCGATCTATGAACGGTGTAGTTGTTGAAGTTGATCATGACACGTAGTTTCGGCCCGATCGGCCGAGCCAACCGATTATGCCCAAGATATGAAGATCAGATGTGGAATGAAATGGGGCACGTGGAATGGCGAGTTGTGTGAGTGATGATGACCGATGGATTTGTCCGAGGATGACGTGACAAGGCCCGATTAGGCCCGATCAGCCGAGATCGGTGTGATATGGTTGCCCCAACGGGATATGAAGGTCGGAAGTATGGCTGGGCAGGTGAATAAAGTCGTTGTGATGGTGACCCAGAGAGTTTCCGAGGTGATCAAGGGCTGATCGCCCTGATCACTGCCTGATCACTCGGCTGATCGCTGTGCCGATCGTGACCGGGTCTGGTCAGTCTCAAACCGGCGTCCAGACGCGAAGGCAGGTGAAGTTCTCAATTAAGTCGGGCTGGATATGAAGTGAACAAGTGTCAGAAGGGAAGATCTCAAGTGGTTTCCAAGTTGTTTATCGAAGATCGGGATGGTTTGAAGATCGTTATAGGAGTCGGGTCGTGATCAGGGTAGAAGTGGTACAAATCAGCTTGAAGGTGCAGCCAGGATGTGCAAGGTGGTGCATTGCAACCGTGCGACGAAGTGAATAGGTTTGAAGTGTAAATGAGTTGGTGTATGGTACACTAGGTATACGACATTGCATATATAATAACAGGTTTTTGATTTCCCCCTAAGCAAAGAGTCGCTCCGCCACGTGTTGCGGTCATTGGGAGAACAGGGTTGATTAGTCCCCTCTTGCTCAACTAATTCCCGGTTAAGACGCGCTTAGACGCATTTTGGCTTACCGGAAGACCCCCGACGGGTTTGTTTAGGTGATCGAACCTCACCCTCAACGCACACGTGCTTGGAACACGTCAATAATATTGGAAAATGTTTTGTGGAGATAACGTTTGTGGATTACTGTGGAAGATCGTGGTTTGATCGCGTTTTCTTGGTTTCTTATTATCTCTCTCTCATTGGCTGGTCTGATCGGACGAACTTTCCTGATCATTGCCTAGATACTGATTAAGTATCGACCCCAACCCGTTCTCCGGTGAAGATTTCCACCCGAGGACACCCCCCGTCTCGAGAAGGTCATCCCTCCGACCTGATCAAGATCATCGTTTTCGTCACCGAGTCCACCTAAGTGAGTGTAACCACCCCCGATCAACGGGTACACAAGGTGAGATGAAGATAAACATAGATCCTGACGCGCATGACGACTGGCCAGACGACCGGGAGGATCAGATCAGTCACCATAATGGTGTTTCATCTGATTCTGATGCTGATCAGGATCGACAGAGTACTCCCTCCGATAGTTGGTCGTCCGGGCCAGTGGGTATCCGGATTCCACCCAAGACTTCGGTCATGGATTTGGAAATCGGCTCCACCACA
>MIQA02007143.1:0-15308 GCA_001887855.2 Sclerospora graminicola | reverse complement strand
TTCATACATTGAAGTTCCCGGTATCGGTACAGTAAAAAGTGTCATTAGTGTGGGTGGGAAAATAGTGTGGCTGCGCAATTTGCAATATAAGCCGTATCCGGTTAAGGCGAATCGAACAATCAACTAAGGAAGCTTTTAAGAGTAACACTGACCACATGGATGATCCCGGATTAGGGACCGGGCATCCTCCGGATCCCCCTGGGATAAAGGAGGAATACAGCGCAGAGAGACAGGCTAACGTGTTACAGTCTCCGGGAGACGAAGTCGTTCCCGACTCCCAGGAGACGTCTAATACTAGCCAGTCAACGGCACTTAAAATACCGGTAGAGGTCGGTAAGGATTCGGTAAACCCGGGTCAAGAGGGGGAGGCGTCCACCCATGAGGAGCACGACGAACCAATGGATCAGTCAGAGGTCTTGGAAGGCATGAAGCACGGAGTCGGTCAGTCAGGACAGGATGAAGTGACGATTCAAAAGACAAGTAAAGGCAGCAAGAAGGCGGGGACACTGGGGGTTACAACCGATCCAGGATCGTCAAATACAAGAGGAAGATATAAATCCAAGAGCCAACCTGAATACTCAGCTGAACAGATGGCGAAGGCTTTACGGAATGGTTTATCCCAGGCCGTGAACTCACAGACCAGTGTTCAGGCCTGGGCGGATCTAATGCAGGAACTTTTTGGCAAGATTTATGTCAAAAGCAAGGGGCCTTCGTCACGACTATCGCCCATCGCAAAAAGGCTACCTAAATTGAAGCCCAAAGAGGTAGAGAGAATGCTAGAGTTGTTTGAGGAGATAGTGGTGAAGAAGCACAACGAATGGGGGGTATGGAAGCAACGCATTCTTCAAGCTGTTAACACGGCACAGAAGTCGACCATGAAGTTGGAAACGATACTATGGAAGACAATTGGACAAGAGAAGGTAAAGGGCGCTACCCCGAGTGGGGCTCAATTAAGCGGATGGGCGCAAAAAGTGAAGGGAGAGGCGACCACACCATCACAACCGGAGGTAATGCAAAAACCCTTTCTATTCAAGACATCGGTATACAAACCGGAGGAAATTGAAGCTTTACTCAAGATATGTGGACAAATGTATGGAACAAACGTACCTTTGCAATGTCGAGAAGGTACTGAAGAAGAGTGGAAAATCGTACAAGGTCTCGTGGAAGGGACTATATTAGCTCGTCAGATGCCTCAATTTATTAAACGCATTATGTCGTTTGGCGAGCAAGTACGTTTAGTACAAACTATACGTGCTCAGGTGGAAGGATGTTTAATCCTCGACCTAAAAGGGGAAAGTCCGATAAAAGAGGCTTTCCTCAATACGCGCAGTATCCAGGAGAGTATCTCTACTGCAGCCACGGCTAGGGGCAAAGGGACCAAGGAATTATGGGCAATGATCGCTCAGGTCAAAACGCTCAGTTATAATGCGGCCACTCACGAGTTATTTTTTCATTTCTTTACACGTTCAATTGCAGAAAAATTTGACGGTATCACGGTACCGTTTCATCGATATGATCATACATTAACCAATATGCACAAGAAAAATCTTCGCAAAAAGGGGTCGGCATGGGACCAACAGCTGGACACAAATGGTGAGATGTTTCAACAACACGGAACGTACACATGTGTCCTGAAGAACATCACCAGGGCTATTGACTTAGTGAAATTCTATGGAAGTTTACATGAAATGTTTGGAGTTGGATTCAATGTGGAGGATTTGGACAAAGGCGGTCCTTTTTCATCAACTTCGACGGAATGGGAGTTAACATTTTACACGGATGTATGTCCGCCGGCATTACAAGGAATTAGACGGATTGCCTGGAATGACTCGCTGATTGTCGTAGAGCACCCCAACATGCGCGGGAAGAGACAGTGTATGCGTTGTGGGATGGATGGACACCCCATGCGTGCGTGCACGATGTCCACTGAAATCCTCAAGAAGGAAGGGTGTCTCAATATCACCCAAGATAAGGTAAAAGGTTTCACATTACCTAAATCGACCTTTACGAGTACGGAGGAAATTAAGTTGGCAGCCGAGATAAACTTACGGAAACAACAGGAAACAGTGGAAGAGAAACCGCCCAAACAGGAAGACCAGACATTGGATAAGGAATTAGAGGGAGGCAGCCCCAACCAAACCAACGTCCCCGAGGAAAATATCACAGAAAACCAGACAGAGGAGTCTAAACATCACTCTTCGGACGACATAAAAACAGGGGATTTGACGAAACCACAGGAAGGAGGGAGAGAAAGGACTCCTGAAGGAAGAGAAACGACTCCAATAGATAACACCTGGACCACTGTCAGCAGGCCTTCCAGGGGAAGAGGAAGTCGTGTTGCCTCACCCTCAGCAGAGGAAAAATCTAACAAGAATCACGGAGTATTGATATCGCAAGAAGTACGAAAGATGCATACGGAAAGGACGTTACCAGAGGCGTCACGACCCTCCACGACCCAGCGATCTTCCAAACAGGAAGATAGTCAGTTGACCACGGTAAATGGTCGCTCTCCGAAAGTGCAAAAAACAAAAACAAAAAGGGGATTACCAGTATCAGGTTCAGGGGGTTCAGCCATAAAACAGAAACAGAACACCACTCTCCTAATCAAGGAAAGAAAAAATAAAGAAAGTATCGACACTATTGTACAAGAAGTGGAACAGAAATGTGGTAAAATCAGAAGCTCACATGGACGAATAGTGGAACAGGAGGAAATCGGGGAAATCAAGAATATTCCACAAGTAGTGGAACTACTTCAACTACTTCACGTTAATACTTCAGCGACTGGCAACTGTCAGGTATATGCAGTTAGTCAAGCTTTAGCCGGTTCATCTTTACTGAGATGCCCGACTACAGTGCTCGAAAGAATAGCTATGGAACTAAAGGAAGGATGCCAAAATAGGGCGTTAATTGATTTTGACTTGAAGTTTCCACATGGCGTGAGGAAGCAAACGTTATTAAGTCTGGGACGTGGGTACGACAAGATCTCGCCAAAAGAATCACTCAAGGAATTTAAAGCATACTTGGAAAAGTATGCTAGCAGCGGGTCAAAATTGGATGACATCGTACATGTACAAGCGTGGGGGAGTAACGATACTTTAGCGAGTATCAGTACTTTCCTCCAAAAGGAAATTTATGTGATGAGTCATCACGACGGGAATGGAAAACCGGGAGCGATTTGTTTTGTGCCGGAACTTAGATATAAACAGCAACGACAATATTCTACGAGTGGAGAATACCCGATCATAATTACGGATTGCATTAGAAGAATATTAGCCAAGATGAAAGAATTCCCTGAGCAAGTGGAGAAGTGGCCCTTACTTTTACATTTCGATAACGCACATTATTCGGCATTGTTGTATGGTGAGCGACTAAGTGAAGAGGGGCAGATGGAACCACCAGATCAAGAAATGGACAGTAGCCAAAGTGGTAGTGACGGTCAGGGCATTAGTGATGATGATAGTGAAGATTTTGACGATGTCAAGCAGTCCGCGATGAAATATGGGCCCACCAGCGCTATCAAGCAGTATAAAGACACAGATGTCATTATGAAGGAGGATCAAACCTCGCAAGATTCTCAAGGGAAGAGTAGTGAACAAGATTCGGAGGGGTCTATAAGTAGTCAAATGACTACCTATAGTACACAATCACCGTGGGACCCGGATGCATGGGAGGGGGACTTTGACGATCTTCTGTACCGTCTACAGGGTCCCACGATCCATCACGACTTGAAGTTGGAAATCAATCAAATCATCACGTCGAAAGATCCCCGTTTATGCGAACTACTATATTTTTTGGGTGAAACAGTGGGACGGCTATCAGTGCCGGAGCAGGAACAAATTCTTCGACTTAACTTAGAGGAGGAATCAATTCGGGCAAAGGTTATGCAGCAATACCAAATTTCATCCCCCATTTTGGAACAATGGTATTATCAAATTTGGCAAAATAAATTTCAAGGAGAAGAGCAATTTTTACTGGAAGGGCCGGATACATCGATATCCGAATATTTCCCATCACAGGACAGTGAAGAGGCAGGGAGCAGTGAGACGGAACCCCTTCACAAACGAAGATGTGTGAGGGAGGAAAATACCCCCCTAAATGACATTTCACTAGAGGAAAACCCTCCAAGACCCGTACAGCGGGAAATCATGGATGATTTCGAAGAAATGGGAGCAGAGTGTGATGGTAGAGATAACTCCAGTCAACAATGGTTTGACCGTTGGGACGCTTACCAGCATGAGTGGGAGAGAGCCACCAAAATTCCATTTCCAACTCTGGCGTCACCAACGTCGACTTGGAAAAAAGCTATTACTATGGAAGGCAATCGGATATTACACTTATTCAAGGAATGTCCGGGAGCATACCATTTGCTCGACACTTTAGATCCACAATTACTTCACATTCTCACAAATCCATGGAGAGAACAATGCTGGTTAGGGATGATTAGTCAAGGCAAGCGGAGTATAGTAACTGGAATTCCGGAACAATGGTTTAAGGATTGGGAGGTCATGTGGGCAAATCTTACCCATCCTTCGCATAAACAGGCGGTAATGGACAACTCCCAGCACTGGATAGTGATGAAACAAGCCAAATACGGGAACAGTCCTCTAATCCGTATGTGCGCACCAACGCACTCACTAACACTAGCGCGATGTCTACTGGGCGCATTTATATATGCGGAGGAAATAGCGGCCATCATAGGGGAAGAACATCAACCTACTGACTCGATTTTAACTATGCTGCAAAGGCACTTTGTCACACGGAACACGGTACCAGAATATGCGAATTTGATGCGAGCGGTAGTAGAAGGACGAACTGATGCCTGGGATGAACTGGACATCTTTATCCGAACCGCGTGTGCTCAGTACCTGATGAAACCGAAGCAATGCGGGACGCCCTCCCGGCCCAGATACAGGCCGAAAGTCATTAAGGGCACTTCACGGGATAACGACCCACTGCCAATGCAGCCTAGTGAACATCACTATTTTACGTTTGCTGGATATAATAGGTACGCCCTCATGAGAATGATAAAGGAGTACGAGTATCAGTCCGAATATCATACTAAAGAGGGCAGGCCGGATAGTAAGGAGATCATTTTTCAAAGCCAGAATGTGCGTGGATTCAAGAAGGAAGATGTCTCGGATTGGATGACAGCGTGGAGAAGCTCGTCTTCTAACTTACGGCCGCATTTCATCCTTCTACAAGAAACGCATATCACTTCGTCAACTGAGGCAAGACAACTTGAAGTGAAATGGGAACAGTTATGGGGACACTACAAAAACGAGATGACTTTATCAGTGTGGAGTACTTCAGACAAGAAATCAGGAGGAGTCGCAATTCTGTTTAATCCTGCTGTCGCGGATCAGATAACCAAGTGGCGACAGAGCGACTGGAATAATCGCTTCATTGCTATTATGTGGTGTGATATACTGCTGTGCAACGTTTATGCTCCCTCGGGTGATTACGTATCGAGGGAACATTTTTATGAGGACGTATCACATTTATTACTCACGGTCAGATCACCTGTTATTTTAGCGGGTGATTTCAATTGTGTGGAGTCGCCAATACTAGACCGTTTAGGGGGGGAACGACACGATAAAACAGAAAGTGAAGTTTTGACGGCATTATTACAAAAGCACGGCCTACGAGACGCACAAATGCTGTTGGAATCAGTTTTCTACGACAGACAAGTACCACCACCTGACTACTATACCTACTGGCGTGGAGAACAAGCCAGTAGGATTGACAGGTTTTACCTGTCTGAGATATTAGTCCCACGTTTCCTATCCTTCAAGGTTGGAAATACGCCAGTGTACTCAGACCATGAACAAATCATGGTAACTATAACTGCGGAGGATGCACCTAAACCATCGACACGTCGAAAACATAAGACTCCCAGATACCCATTTCATGGACATAATCAACCGGACGTGAAACAATATTTCCAGTCACGAATTAAGAAGCAGCTGGAATTAATCACCGAGGGAGAGATTAACTGGGACCAATGGATATGGAATTGTCAGGATGCTATTTTCCAGTCAGGCAGGAGAGTGGCGAGACGGAGACGTAGAATAGTACAACGCATCAGCTCCTTACTCTATGACAATGCCCGTTCACGCAAACAAATCATTACAGTTACCAGATCAGCAGTACAACTCAACTCTGCGATTAGACGGGGCAATTATCTGCGTCGATCCTTCCATGACATTCGGTGGCTTTTCCTATAAAACCGCCATACGGGAAAGAGATCAACAAGTCACAGACATTGTAACCAGTAAGGGAACCCCATTTGCAGACTCAGTAACTATTGCCAATCGGTTCACGGTGGTCTGGGGTAATATTCTTAGCGTGAAACATGGAGAATGTGACCCTCAAACGCTCAAACAAGAGCTGAATGCATTTATGAAAATCCCTGCCTCTCGGAGAGTGACTCCCGCTCAAAACCAGTATCTACTGCAACCAATAACAGAAGAAGAGATCCGATGGGCTATCAAACGACTTAACAGACGAAGAGCGTCAGGACCAGATGGGATCGGCAATGATTTTTACAAAGATTACGTAGATGAAGTTTTGGAACCTTTGCTACGAGTGTTTAATGGAATTTTGAATGGAGAATCGACCCCGGAGTCATTCCTCCAAGCGACGATTATCCCGTTGCGCAAGAAAGGGGACTCAGTAAATGCTCTAGATTACCGTCCCATTTCACTATTACAATCCAGCTACAAAATACTTGCAAAAATATTGGCTACGCGCCTACAAACATTCCTGGATGATCTGATAGGTGGAACCCAACAGGGTTTCGTTAATGGACGTCGTATGGATAACGCGGTGGCAATTATGATGGCAATTCTTAACAATCATTCCAGAAAATACAGAGGAAATTATGCTGATGGAGCAGCCATTCTGTTCTTAGATTTTGCAAAAGCCTACGATTCGTTAGATCGTGACTATCTTTTCGCGACATTGTCATTATTTGGTTTCTCACAACAGTTCATAGATTTGATGAAGGAATTTCACGTGGGTACAAAAGCACAATTCCTAGTTAACAATGAGATGTCAGAGCCTTTTTCCGTCACGACGGGGATTCGGCAAGGGTGTCCATTAGCACCTCTACTGTTCATTATTGCGGTAGAACCGCTGGCATTAGCAATAATGCAATCAAGCCAGGTCCAGGGTATTGTACCAGTTGAAGGTCTATCACAGCAAGAACATAAATTCTCAGCCTTCGTGGATGACTCGACCATTTTTCTCAGGAAAGCATCCCAGGTGGTTCCCGCATTAAAGATTGTACAGAGTTTTGGCAGGCTCTCCGGCCTAAAAGTGCAAGTGGCAAAAAGTCACTTTCTTTTTTTAGATTCGACGGTGCAATTATCAGACTGGTACGGAGTACCAGTGGTACAACCTACGGATTTTGTGCGATATTTGGGATACGAATTGGGACATGGATATATGGGTACGAAAAATTGGGCACTTCGATTACGTAATATACAAAGACGATTAGTAACGGCTACTCAGTGTCATCTGTCGGTCGTCGACAGAGTAACATTATTTAACGCGGTGGTAATACCGTCTATTATGTTCACAGCCAAAGTTTTTGATCCGCCAGCAGAAATATTGAAGCGACTGATACATTTACAAAAAAGTTTCATATGGAAGGCCACCACCAAGAAAAAAATACCAGTACGCCATAAGATTTCCCCCAATCTTATATATACTCCAAAACAAGCGGGAGGAGTAGGACTTATTGCGCTACCAGTGGCTATAAGAGTGCAACGTCTCAGGGAGGCAACAAAATGGCTAATTGCGGCAGAAAGTACCTTTAAACAAGCATGGATGTCATGGAGAGGTTTTGGATTAGGAGAAGATCTCACCTATCTATCCCCGAGACGAACGGGTAAGGCTATGACCCATCAGCTCACAGCGATATCACAACAACCAAGTACGTTGCCTGAGGTCATGGGTCAATGGTTAGGGCCAACCCCAGACGAGAGCCGTAAATTGAATGATTACGTATCCAGGTATTTGCCAGGCGTCCTCAGAAATCAGAAGATGACGAAAGCCACCAGAGGGCTGTTACCGGAACATATTTTGATTGTACAAATTGACATCGAAGCCATCCCTCATCACGGATTGCTGTCACCACAATTAGAAGCGTTTTGGGGAACATTCAACTGGGCGGGCAATCCGTGGTTAAGGGAGGAACAAACGACCAGTCTCGGAGCGAGAAAATATGACCGGATACCAGAAGCGCTCATTTCTGCTTTAGGTATTCAACGTATATCTCGGGATGAATTCTCCTGGTCGGTTGTCTCGACGCAGGCAAATTCACATACGCATGCGAAGTTGTGTAAGTGGTTGTGTACGATCATACTGCTTTCACCCAGAGTCGAGATAGGAAGTACAGTGGGGAAAATACCACCTATCCAATTGTTTCGAGCGCCGGAAATACTTCAAGAATTCACCTGGAAGGTAATTAGTCCGGGGATATTGGAAGGAATCGAGGATACCAGCGCCTCTCCAATTAGGCTGGAACAACAGCCGTCAGGCATATATTGGAAAGTAGTACCACAACAGCACTTGAAGGTATCCATGTGGAGTGAGGCCAAACCCAAAGTGGTGGTCTGCAAACCGAATCCATTGATACACATGTATCCTTGGCCATTGGCGGAAAGTATTAAAACAATCTGGAGGATACCGGCAGGTATCAGGAAGTATTTCACCCGGATTTACCACAGAGCGATGGCAGTAACGCTGCCACTAACAACGCAGAAATGGGCTGACAAGAGAAGTCAGGATTCGTGGTGGTACGCAGTGCAGGACTAAACGCCACGAGATATATAGAAACATGGGCATATTCTGTCAGATTACCAGTTATGGGTCACCTACAGAATAGCCACAATGCAATTGAATACCTACTTCCAGAAAGAGGAGGGGAATCAGGAATGTGTCATTGTGTCAGAGTGTTCTAGCACCAACACGAACTGTGTCCACATCATGTGGGACTGTGTCAGCGCTCGAAGCTTCTGGAAACGATTTTTACAACAATGGTTCGGAGTTACCCTCTCAAACGACGAAATACTACAATACAAACAAAGTATTGCAACACGTCAGGCGCCGGAAATTTCATCAGCTCTGGTCAGGAATATGTACCACAAATACGGATTAAAAATGGAGGCTTTTCACGATCAGATGGAAAGGTTGTGGTGGGCAGTATGTGGGATTGCGCAGGCCTGGTTATGGCAACTGCGAAACCAAGCCATTTACGAAGGAAAACGGAGAGCGCTCCGGGAACATAATGATTTTGTATGGAACCAGTGCCGGACCCAACTTGGCAAGGTGGCTACATACGAGCGTATGAAGCCGCATCTCCGTGAGGACGGAGCCAGGCTCCAATTATGTATGCAGTGCTTTTTTACCCTATCTATAGCACCATCCAAATTGGTACCGGCGAGACTACGTCCACGACAGGATACCTCTCTTGTTTCTTCTACTCCAGAATTAGCGCTGAGAGCCACTCAATTTATAATAGCCAATAGTTAGTTAAAGACTAAATGGACTATACTTATCTCTCTAGATACTGTATGTCATAATGTTATACAGGTACACGATATTCAAGTTAAATAGGTTAACTTTTATAATACTTTAACTGAATAATAGCCAGCTTTAGCTTTGTGTAAACTGCCAATCGGGAGATGTTATTTAGGATAAGTCTCACGGTGCGATGACATTTATTTATACTATTACCGTACCTAAATACATGTAAGAGGATCTATGAAGAAGTTGCAGACAGTCAACGGCGCCATCCCCCTCCGCCCTCGGTACAGCCAATATCAAAGGTATGTGTATCTCCTATTCTGTTTTCTTCTTTTTATTATATTGTGACTGGGAATGATGCGTATTTTTCTTAGTGGTGCGACTGTATAAGTTTTGTACTTTTGATAGAGTTGTCAGCCACACAAACCCCGACCACCACAATAATGGCAGCAAACAACAAAGCACGAATTACTACATCAAGCCATACTCGTTTTGCATGTACTCCCTCAAGGCGAAGCCGAGATCCACAATGTGATGCGCGTGAACGCCCCAGTGCCGATTGGTTTACAGGAGATTCCTGCGCCTGCGCAATCGCTCATGATACGCGCATTCAAGTAATCGCACTACGATCTGCAAACCGTCACCGATCGCGCTAACTTCGGCACCGTCACGTATCTCTTACCGCTCGATAAGGTCATTGAGTCGGAGCGTATGAGCGGTTTTATATCGGGCGCTGCCATTTCTGCAATTAGCAAATTTCTCTTGTTCGAGCTCATTACTACCGGTAGTGCGCTGTTGTTGCTATCAATCGAATCGCGGTTCGGTGATTGTAATTCACTTTTTACGTCTCCAATCATTTGTGTTTTGTAATTACATTATTACGACTTCTTACAATACACACCTAGTTCTAAATTTGCTGTATTGGCCCTATCCTGTTTATCGGTATAGGTTTAGGACTACCCATGGTTGAAGACTACGCAGTCCGAGCGCCCCTGGATGATCCGGGCCCACCCCCGGATCCGGACAATCTTGGGGAGGGCAGTTCCAGCATGCCCATAGTAGTGGACGACGGAGATATTGCTGGAGAGGAAGCGGCAACGGGCAGCCCTACGGAAGCGGGAAGCCCGATGGAGGGGGTCGAGACAGCGACCACAGTAGCGGTGGCAGACGGATCAGGCGTGAAATCGGCAGATTCAGGTCGGGATGTTACCAATGAGGGGTCAGTTTCATCGGAGAAACCGGTTATACCGAGTCAAAACTCGGTAAACACAGTACAAGGTGAGCCCAGCGAGGAAAAATTATTAGTGGACAAACCGGTTATACCGATATCAGAAGTTCAGGTCAGGAACAAAAACCTGACTTTCGAACAACAGAAGTCAGGTGAAGGGACAGAGTCAGCTGTCAGGCTGATGCAAAGTGTGGTACCTAATGAGACGCAGGTACCACACAGTCTGGCCCAAGCACTTCACACTGCATTAAAAGAGGCGTCGACAACAAGACCAAGGGCGCAGGCGTGGCTGGATCTAGTTCGTGATTTGTTTGCTGTCATTTACGTAAAAGTCCGAGGACCAGTGTCTCGACTTTCAGAGGCAGCTAAGCGGCTCCCAACACTTAAGGCGCCTGAAGTGGAACGTTTACTAGACTATTTCGAGATTGCGGTAGTGGACGGTGGCAAGGATTGGACGGAATGGCGCCAACAAGTCGTTGGTGCAGCTGTTCAGGATCAACGTTCGCCGTTGTCCTTCGAAGGAATTCTATGGAAGTGTATAGGTCAAGAACAAGTGAAGAAGGCTGGTTTTCAACCAGCACCACTCAAAGGGTGGGTAAACAAGGTTGCAGGGCGGTCAACAGAGAATTATGATGACCAACTATCAAAGAAGACCTTTTTATTCAAGACAACTGTTTTTAAACCTGATGAAATTTCTCGTTTACGTGGAGTTTGCGAAAGAGATTATGGAAAGTTCGCACCGATGATGGTACGAGCCGGAACGGATGATGAATGGCGTAATTTGCAAGGGCTAGTTGAAGGAACAATCATAGCAAAGCAAATGCCGCAATTTGTAAAGCGCATTATGAAGATCCATGAACAAGTGAGATTGGTTCAGACGATTCGAGCCCTAGTCGAAGGATGTTTAGTGATGGACTTAAGTGGAGAAAGTCCGATCAAAGAAGCTTTCTTAAGCACGAAATGTTTACAAGAAAGCATCGCCACGGCGGCAGTTATAAGAGGCTCGGGAGGTGTTATGTTGTGGAAGATGGTCGCCCAAGTGAAGAGTATAAGCTATGATGGAGGGAAGCACGCTCTGTATTTTCATTTTTTTACGAAAGATATGGCTGCAAAGTTCGCCGGAATGAAGGTACCTTTCCATAGGTATGAGCATACGCTAAGGAACATTCATCAAGAACACTCGACAATGAAGAGATCGGCATGGGAAGCTCAGGTTGATAGCAATGGCGAACGATATGAGCACAATGGTTTTTACTCATGTGTCCTAAAGAACGTTACAAGATCAGTTGATCTTCTAAAACTCTCAGGATATTTGAGGAAGATTTTGGGGCTTGACTTTCAACTTGACGATTTAGACAAAGGAGGCCCCTACTCAGATACGTCGACGCTGTGGGAGCTCAAAGTGGAGTCGGACGCATGTCCATCAGCACTTCGAGGTATTAATCGGATATACTGGGGACAAACAATGTTAGTGGTGGAGCACCCGGCGATGCGAGGCAGACGACAGTGCTTACGATGCGGGGAGGCAGGTCACCCCATGAGGAAATGCACAGCGTCGTTAGTGGACCTGCTAAAATCAAATTGTTTACAAGTGCGTTTGGACGATTTTAAGAAGTTCACTCCCCCTGTTTCGACTTTTCGGAGTATGGAGGAGTTGCGGGATCAAGTGGAGGCAGTCCGGTTAAGACAAGTAGATGAAAAGAATCAGGAAACGAAGCAGGACGGAGAGAGGGAAGAAGGGAATAAGGAAGATGACCACCTGACCAGGAAGACGTCAAATCAAGGTACAGCGCGACAAAAGGAGCTAAAAGGATAGATAAGGGATCCCAATTTATCGGCGAACCCAAATAAGTCGCGTTCTGAGCCATCTGACTGGGTAACTGTAAAACCAAAGAAGAAAAGGCGAGAAGTGCGTGTGCAACAGTCGGAAGATGGGAAGGTAAAGCAGTCAGGAAGCCCAGCTTATACGTCAAGTCTAGAAGCAAATCTGGAACAGACAACGATACTGGAAAACACTAAAGTGAAAGTGGACGTGTCAAGAAAAGATAATACGAAGGTAAAGGTGCAAGTGGGGGACAAAACTACCCAGCAGGAGGAAATCGATTCACAAACCGGGAATTTATCTCGTTCAGAAGTGACGCGACAGACAAAGAAAACTCGACACAAGAAAAAGGTCGATATCCTAAAGAAAAAGGCCAGCACTTTACTAATGTTGGAAGGACAGGTAAAGAATTCTTTATCGACTATTCTTACGCAAGTGGAGGAGGATAGTGGAATGATAAAAGTAGTCAAGCCCAAAGATGCGACTGAGGTAGGAGCATCGGAGCTGAAAACGATCCAAGATGTCATCCATTGGTTAAATCTACGGTCAATTCCGACACCGGCAACTGGAAACTGCCAGATCTATGCAGTCTGCCAAGGTCTGACATGCTCAGATACGTTACTGGAGAACAAAAGATTACTAGAGGACATGAATAAGCTGTAAAAACAAGGGTGCCTAGTGAGGGCGCTGCTAGACTTTGACATAAAGTTCCCACCAGGAGTGAGGAAAGAAACTTTGAAAGAACTACAGCGAGGAACTGATTCCACGTCCCCAAAAGAAACAAAGCGATTATTCCAAGAATATCTACTTGAATTCGCGGATAGTAGCTCACAACGTGATGTCAATATAGCACCGGACACGTGGGGGAGCAACGACACGCTTCTAACCCTGAGTACGGTTCTGCAGCGAGACATTTATGTTATCAGTCATCCACCAGGCTTCAAGTTACCAGGGGTTCATTTTTATACACCGGAAACAAGAACATCGCACGGAAAAAGCTATCAAACCAGTGGAGAGTATCCGATGAGCATCGACGATTTCTATAATAAAATGACGTTCTTCCTGCAAGAGACGACGACATCCCATCAAGGAAAATTACTATTACGCTATGGCGGACAACATTACTCGGCGTTATTACTTGGAACGAGAGAACGGGATACAGAAGATGTAAAGATGAGGGACATCAGTGATGATGAAGATTATGACGACATTAAAGCTGTAGAAATTAACAAGGATGTCATCGAGGAAGCAGAGCATAGTGTGTCCTCCGAACTTACAACTCGAAGTGAAGATTCATTATCAAATTATGGTCACCATTCGCCTTGGGATCCGGACGAATGGGAAGGTAACTTCGAAGATTTGATAAGTCGACTAGAAGGACCTACAATTCATCACGGTTTGAAGTGCGAAATAACAGACATTATTATGACGAAAGATCCGCGGATGTGCGAGTTGCTACTTTTTTCGGCAGATACGGTCAGTAAATTGTCGCTACCAGAACAAGAAGAAATGATGCAGGTCAATATCTCGGACCCAAATATTTAACGATATTTTATGCAAAAGTATCAAATTTCGGCTCCAATTTTAAACCAGTGGTATGATAAAGTATGGATGGAAAACCAACCTGAATCGGAATGCCTGCTTCTCTCGGATGGCTCACCATCCGGATCGGAGTATAAGGAGTCGGATATGTCGCCAAGCTCGCAAGAAACAGTGTTATCCGAACACGATGGATCCCAGATTTCAAAAAGGATCTGTAGGCGGGATGGAGAGGAATCCAAAGCGGAACCAATGGAGATAGTACCGATTGCGAGAGAATTAATGGATGATTTTGAGAAAAGTGATGGAAATCACGAAAATGAACGAATGTCACTGGATGAATTTAAAATAGCATGGCATGAATTATTACCGTACTGGGAGGAGCAAACAGGAATTCCTTTTCCTCTGGTTAGTTCAACTAAGACCCTATGGGTTAAAGCGGCTCATCATGAGTCAAACCGGTTGTTACATCTAATCAAAGATGTCCCGGGCTCCCATTATATCTTGAACAGCGTGCACCCCAGTGTGTTAGTGGAGCTAACGAAACCGTGGCGAGAACAATGCTGGCTAGATGTTATTGAGGCAGGGAAACGAGAAGGATTAGCAGACATAACGGGTCAATGGTTCTCAGAGTGGGAACACAGATTCATGGTAATGATTGGGTCCGCGCAGCGAGCCGCAATCATCAATAGCTCCCAGGAATGGACCCGACTTCGGAAGTTACAGTATGGAGAAAATGTTATCCTAAAACGTTTGGCCCCAAGACAAGTCATACAATTAGCAGGGATGTTAATTTGCTCCCACATCTTCGCAGAACAAATAGCGGCTCTGGTAGGAGATGACTATTACCCCAACGATACCATTATGTGTCTACTACAACGGCACTTAAAGGTGGTTAACACAAGACAAGATTATGCTGAACGGATTCAGTTGTTTGAAAAAGGGGCATCAGCAGCATGGCGAGAATTATTCGAATTTTGTCATACCCCGACTCTTTTACAAATGTCGAACAATCAAGACAATTTACTTCAGGACCATGTGAGTCCGAGTCACTATTAAGGGCACCGATATAGTTAATATGAGGAATCACACGTATTTTGCAATGGACAAACTGGACACATATGCGAAATATCGGTTGTTGAAGGACATGGAATATGGAGGACAGTCACGAAAAAGGGTGGATGACAA
>MIQA02007142.1:0-10435 GCA_001887855.2 Sclerospora graminicola | reverse complement strand
GTGCACGAGGCGGGACTGTGCCCTATCGAAGAATTCTACAACCAGATGAAGAAGTGGTACGTCCCGACCAAGCATGTTGGGATGTTGCCGCCCGGGGTGGAAAAGATGTTAAACTAGATCGCTCACCAGGTAGGAATCTGGTTCGAGCCAAGCGGTCTAGTGTTAGTATCTATGCAAATGCTGGTAAGGAGGATAATCAAGAAGTAAAGCAAAGCGTAACTGACAATACATGTAAGTTTGACGATTACGTCATCCGATCCCCGGGCAGCACGGCTGACCCCTTCCTGGTGAGCAGTATACGGACGGACGAATATTCTCGGTCTGAAGTGCGTATGGAATTGAAACTGTTACCCGGCGAGTCGCGAGGTTTTGGAAATATCATCCGCCGGATAAATGGTTCAAGCAGGCCAATGCGGATGGCAAAATCAATAGCCAGAAGGCTACCATGCTGTTCGACTCTGGCGCGGAAGTGTCCATCGTGGACACCACCTTTGCTCGTAAGGTGGGGTGTGAAATAGACGAGACGAAGCGGCAGGATTGTATCGGCATTGGAGAAACTTCATACATGACCCAAGGAATGACTAAAGATAAGATTTCGTTGGCTGGGTCTTTGGTGTATTACTTTACCGCCTGGGTAGGTAAGCTGGCCGGGCAGGATGGAATTCTGGGTATGGATTTTATGGTCCCAGCAGGCATACGATTGGATCTATCGCAAGGAACATTAACGTTTCCGGATGAGGTACAGATCCAGCTGGCCGGCCGGCGGCCCTTATATGGTGCCCACGTCCAGTTCCTCAAGTTAGGTCAGTTTGTAACGGTGCCAGTGGGAAAAGCGGTGGAAGTAATGGTTACGACCATACGACACAGGCGGCGTATTTTGGGCTGACAAGGGCGAGTGCTGGCACCCTCGTTTGTCAAAGGGAGGTCATTCTCAACTCTATAAGCATGACCAAATCCCGGAAAGCCCCCTCACCTTGCATGATACGTGATCATGGAATGTGGCCGAGACAAGGTGCCCCGCCCGGCCGGGCTTGTCACTATTGGCTCAAGACGCTATATCGAGTGGCAAAACCTGGCCTTTCAGGCAACCACCGATTTGGTCAGCGAAGAGGAAGAATTTAAAGGGGACCAGACGCCAATGGTGGATAAACCAGAGTACCGGACCCCTTGTAAGATAGGGACGCGGAGCCGGCCGTCGCCGGATCCGGTTGAACGTATTGGCCGAGGCTATGCCCCGATAGCTGAACTGGTTTTGCCCACCCCGATGAAGACCGACGGACGACGAAATCGGGAGAAAGAACAAGGCAGAGTTTTGTGTGCGGTCACCCCCGATACCGGATGGTTTGATGAACGGGATGATGGCGGAGCGACCCAGCCGGCCGATTAAAATTCGGAATTAGCCGAAGGTGGATCGACCTAGCCGGCCAACCAGAATTCGGAAAAATTCGAAGGCGGGTCGACCCAGCCGGCCGATCAAAATTCAGTCATAACCGAAGGCGGATCGACCCAGCCGGCCGATCAGGATCCCGAATTAGTCGAAGCTGACCAAGTCTGCATTCATGAAGGGGGCGACCGATATGTTGAAGGCATGTAGGATCAGATGGCGGTGCTACCTGAGGTAACCCCTTGCCCCCCGGCGGTTACTATTGACGATGTGCAAGTGGGAGACCCGGATGTGAACACCCCGGAAGAGATCAGCAGGCTGAAGGATATCATATGGAAACGAAAACATCTGCTGATCGGACACACACTTCCTCCGGCCGTCCATGGGGCGGTATGCGACATTGATGTGGGAAACGCCAAGCCGGTTGCACAAAAATGCCGAAGAGTCGCCCCCCCAGTATCGGGAAAAGCTGTCAGAGCTTATCAAGGGATTGCTGGCCACCAAGATAATTCAGCCGTCCACCTCGCCATGGGCTTCGCCCATTGTAATCATTATCAAGAAGAATGGGGTGGATATAAGGCTGTGTATTGACTACCGGCTGGTGAACCGGCTGACAAAGCTGATGGTTACCCGATGCCGTTGATAAACGAACTGCTGGAGCATTTGGATAAAGTTTTGTGGTATTGCTCATTGGACATGGCAAGTGGACTCTGGGTGGTCTCTATGACCGATCGTGCATGGGAAATCTCTGCGTTTGTGACGCCCTTCGGTTTGTTCGAGTGGAACCGGATGCCGTTCGGCCTGAAGAATTCTCCGCAGATTTATCAACGGCTGATAGATAACGCGCTGTACGGACACTGCAAGATCAAGGCGGATCAAGATTAGGCTCTGGTCGGTGACGTGTTCACCGAAGGTGACCCGGACCCCGACCCAAAACCTTCAGTTTTGGGGCGGCGGTCTTACATTGATGACATTCTCGTGACGGCTACTACTTGGGATTTAGCGTGTGACAAAGTGGAAAAGTTGATGATTACGTGTGAAAAGTGGAATCTTTCGATTAGTGTGGTTAAGAGTTTCTGGGGAAAGACTAAGGTGACCTATTTGGGCCATCAGGTTTCGATCGCCGGATTGGAAGCTAATCCGTAGGATTTGGAGTTATTTAGTAATCTACCATTCCTGCGGTCCCTAAAGGCTATGCAATCATTTTTGGGCAGCCTGAACTACTACAGTCGGTTCATTGAGGATTTCGCGGTGTATGCGGCGGTTTTGTATGAATTACGGGAGGTGGATTACCACAAGCTGAGAGAGCAGGATAGGCAAGGGGAAGCGCGAGCCGAGTCAGCAATATCCGCCAATGGGATGCCACCCTTGTCAATTATTTCGGCCAATAGGAAGGCGCCCTTGTCGGCCCCGATAGGCAGCCGGCCGCCAGATTCCTGCGCGGTCGGCCCGGACGACCACATGACCCGAGCGATGGTAGCCTTTGGGGTGTTGAAGGCGAAGATGGCGACTACGCCGGTCCTGAATTATTTCGATGTTAATAAGGTTCCTGTGGTCATCATCTACGCTAACAAATGGGCCATCTCAGCTGCCCTTGTTCAAGATCATGACGGAGTATACTGTACTGCGCAATCATCAGCCGGACCCTGAAGGCTAACTAAGTTAACTACGGGCTAGTGGATAAAGGAGTTTAAGCCTTATCGCAGATCCTGGATGTGTGCTATACTATGCTGGTGTCTCGGCCTATCAAGGTACTATCTAGACGGTTGACTCTGTCATGGCTCCTGACGGCGAGTGGAATTGACGGTCGGCTGGGTAGATGAGCGGCTCTGCTGTCTCAGTGGTCCCTCGAAGTAATCCAGTGTACTAAAGGGGAGAAGGAGATACTGGGAACGTTAGCAGTCAGCATTACCCCAAGGCAGAAGTAGAGGAAGCATTGATAGCTATAGCGCCTCGGAAGCAGCCTCGACAATCCATTATAGGACCGCCGCCAACAGTGAGACCCACGGAGGAGCTAATGGTTTTGAGTTTTGAAGTATCGGCTAGTGTAAAGAAGGGAGTCGGGGCCTATAGTGCTTTTTTGTGGAAGTTGCCCGAATGGAAAGTGGTCACGGCCGCTTCAGATTTCACGCCTGTTTTAACTGTGAACGAAGCAGAGTACAGAGGGCTTTTACTTTGCCTAGATCTGCTGGCTGGCCGGACGCAGGGGCGGTTCATCATTTGTGGTGATTCCAATCTAGTGATCCGGCAAATCACAGCAGAAATAGATTGCAAGGCCCCCGGGCTGAGACTGTTAAACGATCGGGTTATATCCGCCCTGCGGAAATGGCCGGAACATGAACTGTTACATGTCAAACGAGAGTAGAACAACAGCGCAGACCATCTGGCCACCTTGGCCATGGGATATTAGATCGGCAACACCGTTTCGGATCCAAGATTGTTGGACGGACTGGCAGAAATAAGCAAGCTGGCGGAGATAATCAAACCGGCCGCTAGGTACGAGGATCATCCGCCTTGACCCGACCGTCCCGAAGAAGAGGAGTATGGCGACCGGGACTGGGAACAAGACATTCAGACTCGACCGGACCAAGAGATGCCCCGTGGAAACAAGAGGCCCCTCTAGGCAGACCCACAAGCCGATTGGGCGTGACTTATCAGGGGTAAAAGTCGAAGTAAAAGATTGAAGTGGAAGATGAAGGAAGAACGGATGGATGTATTCAAAAGAAAACGAAGAAAAGAAAGAATCAAAAGAGTCCAGTTGCCCTTCCCTATGGACGATTATACTTGCTGCGGAGCCGAGCCACTCGAAGTCCAGGATGGTCGGAGGGCCGTTTGCGGTATTGATTGCGCCAAGGATCTTGCCTGTCGATGGCCTTCAGAGATTCGGAAAGAGAGGCAATCTGATCCCGCGCACCTAGGTCTGGGTACCACGTTCCGCCCTCCGCTGCACCTCCGCACCTTCGGTTCGGCAGATGGAGTATAAACGGGGAGAGAAACAGGTCCTGGTAAAGCGATCAGGAATATGTTGAGAATGAGGTGGACCACACATGACCGTTGATTGGTGACGATGGAACACCCATCAACATGTGACAGTTGATGGGTGGGAAAGGCCGATCGCATATACGACGAAAAGGTGGCGGACAACGGGCATTTATGATGTGAAGAGATCAGCCAAGTACTGTTACTGCGCCCAGTCCCAGACACTGATGGGACGGTGGAGATCACGATCGCGATCGCGATTACGTTTACTAAGTGGAGTTCCCGTGGATGTATAACGAGTTGGAATTGCAGCGACTGGTGACATGACGCATCGGAGGCAGACATCTAACCGATCTATGAACAGTGCAGCTGGTGAAGTTGATTATGACACGAAGTTTCGGCCCGATCGGCCTATCCAACTAATTTTGTCCCCAGCGATACGAAGATCAGACATGAAATGGAATGAAGCACGTGGGATGGAAGTTGTGAGAATAATCCCAAGTCCGGACAAATGATGATCACCGATGAATTCGTCCAGGAATGATGCGGAAAGTCCCGATCAGGCTCGATCGGTTGAATCAGTGTGATCTTGTTACCCCGACAAGGGGTAAAGGTCGATGATATGGCCGAGGGAACACGCGGAGTCAGTGTGATGGTAACCAAGAGAGTTTGCGAAGTGATCGAGGGCTGATCACCCTGATCACTACCTGATCACTCGGCTGATCGCGGTGCTGATCGCGATCGGGGCTGATCAGCCCCAAATCTGCGTCCAGACGCAAAGGCAGGTGAAGTTCTCAGTTAAACCGGGCTGGATATGAAGTGAACAAGTGTCCGAAGTGCAGATCTCAAGCGTTTATCAAGTTGTTTATCGAAGATCGGGATGGTTGAAGATCGTTATAGAAGTCCGGCCGTGATCAGGGCAGAAGTGGTACAGATCAGCTTGAAGGTGCGGCCAGGATGGGTAAGGTGGCATTGTACAACCATGCAACGAAGTGAATAGGGTCGCATGTCAATCGTTGTAAAAAGTGTATCGGAGAGAGCGAAGAAAAGTGTCCCCGTGGGCCAATAGATAAGGCATCCGCCAACGAGGCTGGAGATCGCGGGTTCGAGTCCCGCAGGAGACTTTCTTCAGACAACTACTTACTTTCATCATGGCTCATGTCGCCAATAAAGCTCGTGGTTCTGTGAAGATTGATTCAAGACGGATTATCTCTACTTTTCAATCGACAACGATTTGTACCACACTCGTACAACCAGGGCATGGGGAATACTCTTCTCATGTCGAAGGTATGCCCTCGTCGTTAGTCTGTGAGCAGTGGACTGCCAGCAACCGCCTTTGTTTGTGTAGTGACATGACTCATGATTGGTATGCTGTAAGCTACAGTTTGCGTCTTATATGCTGGGGTTTGAACCAGGGTTATCGAATTGGTGCTTAACCACTGCACCGGGGTGGCTCCCCCCGGCCCCGTTGCCCCATGGCCCAATGGATAAGGCATCCGCCTACGAAGCGGAAGATTGCGGGTTCGAGTCCCGTCGGAGACTTTCTTCAGCCAACTGCTTACTTTTCATGATGGCTCATGTCACCAATAAAGCTCGTGGCTCTCTAAAGATTGACTCAAGACGGTTCATCTCTACTCTTCGATCGACAACGATGTGTTTTACACTTGTACAACCACGTATTGGCCATACTCTTCTCGTATCGACAGTTTGTCCTCGTCGTCAGTCTGTGAGCGGTGGACTGCCAACAACCGCTTTTTTTGTGTATTGTGACATGGCTCATGATTGGTGAGGTATTGTGCTATTGTATCAGCGTGGATTTACTGATCAAAGAGAATACAAATATATAAATACAAAGACTACAATGGCCTGTGCTCGGGTATCCGTCGATAACAGCGGTAGGCTTTAGTTTTACACTAGACACGTTTCGAATAGCTGTATCTGAGGTGGTGTCGACGGAAATTGTATTGTAAGTCGTTACAGTGGACTGGAATCATGTCAATCGTTGTCAAAAGAGTATCGGAGAGAATGGAGAAAAGCGTCCCCGTGGCCCAATGGATAAGGCATCCGCCTACGAAGCGGGAGATGCGTGTTCGAGTCCCGTCGGAGACTTTCTTCAGCCAATTGCTTACTTTTCATCATGGCTCATGTCACCAATAAAGCTCGTGGCTCTCAAGACGGTTCATCTCTACTCTTCCATCGACAACGATGTGTTTTACACTTGTACAAACACGTATTGGCCATACTCTTCTCGTATCGACAGTATGTCCTCGTCGTTAGTCTGTGAGCGGTGGACTGCCAACAACCGCTTTTTTTGTGTATTGTGACATGGCTCATGATTGGTGAGGTATTGTGCTATTGTATCAGCGTGGATTTACTGATCAAAGAGAATACAAATATATAAATACAAAGAATACAATGGCCTGCGCTCGGGTATCCGTCGATAACAGCGGTAGGCTTTAGTTTTACACTAGACACGTTTCGAATAGCTGTATCTGAGGTGGTGTCGACGGAAATTGTATTGTAAGTCGTTACAGTGGACTGGAATCATGTCAATCGTTGTGAAAAGAGTATCGGAGAGAATGGAGAAAAGCGTCCCCGTGGCCCAATGGATAAGGCATCCGCCTACGAAGCGGGAGATTGCGGGTTCGAGTCCCGTCGGAGACTTTCTTCAGCCAACTGCTTACTTTTCATCATGGCTCATGTCACCAATAAAGCTCGTGGCTCTGTAAAGATTGACTCAAGACGGTTCATCTCTACTCTTCGATCGACAACGATGTGTTTTACACTTGTACAACCACGTATTGGCCATACTCTTCTCGTATCGACAGTATGTCCTCGTCGTCAGTCTGTGAGCGGTGGACTGCCAACAACCGCTTTTTGTGTGTATTGTGACATGGCTCATGATTGGTGAGGTATTGTGCTATTGTATCAGCGTGGATTTACTGATCAAAGAGAATACAAATATATAAATACAAAGACTACAATGGCCTGCGCTCGGGTACCCGTCGATAACAGCGGTAGGCTTTAGTTTTACACTAGACACATTTTGAATAGCTGTATCTGAGGTGGTGTCGACGGAAATTGTATTGTAAGTCGTTACAGTGGACTGGAATCATGTCAATCGTTGTGAAAAGAGTATCGGAGAGAATGGGGAAAAGCGTCCCCGTGGCCCAATGGATAAGGCATCCGGCTACGAAGCGGAGATGCGGTTCGAGTCCGTCGGAGACTTTCTTCAGCCAACTGCTTACTTTTCATCATGGCTCATGTCACCAATAAAGCTCGTGGCTCTGTAAAGATTGACTCAAGACGGTTCATCTCTACTCTTCGATCGACAACGATGTGTTTTACACTTGTACAACCACGTATTGGCCATACTCTTCTCGTATCGACAGTATGTCCTCGTCGTTAGTCTGTGAGCGGTGGACTGCCAACAACCGCTTTTTGTGTTGTGACATGGCTCATGATTGGTGAGGTATTGTGCTATTGTATCTGCGTGGATTTACTGATCAAAGATAATACAAATATATAAATACAAAGACTACAATGGCCTGCTCTCGGGTATCTGTCGATAACAGCGGTAGGCTTTAGTTTTACACTAGACACGTTTCGAATAGCTGTATCTGAGGTGGTGTCGACGGAAATTGTATTGTAAGTCGTTACAGTGGACTGGAATCATGTCAATCGTTGTGAAAAGAGTATTGGAGAGAATGGAGAAAAGCGTCCCCGTGGCCCAATGGATAAAGCATTCGCCTACGAAGCGGGAGATTGCGGGTTCGAGTCCCGTCGGAGACTTTCTTCAGCCAACTGCTTACTTTTCATCATGGCTCATGTCACCAATAAAGCTCGTGGCTCTGTAAAGGTTGACTCAAGACGGTTCAACTCTACTCTTCGATCGACAACGATATGTTTTACACTTGTACAACCACGTATTGGCCATACTCTTCTCGTATCGACAGTATGTCCTCGTCGTTAGTCTGTGAGCGGTGGACTGCCAACAACCGCTTTTGTGTGTGTATTGTGACATGGCTCATGATTGGTGAGGTATTGTGCTATTGTATCAGCGTGGATTTACTGATCAAAGAGAATACAAATATATAAATACAAAGACTACACTGTATCTGAGGTGGTGTCGACGGAAATTGTATTGTAAGTCGTTACAGTGGACTGGAATCATGTCAATCGTTGTGAAAAGAGTATCGGAGAGAATGGAGAAAAGCGTCCCCGTGGCCCAATGGATAAGGCATCCGCCTACGAAGCGGGAGATTGCGGGTTCGAGTCCCGTCGGAGACTTTCTTCAGCCAACTGCTTACTTTTCATCATGGCTCATGTCACCAATAAAGCTCGTGGCTCTGTAAAGATTGACTCAAGACGGTTCATCTCTACTCTTCGATCGACAACGATGTGTTTTACACTTGTACAACCACGTATTGGCCATACTCTTCTCGTATCGACAGTATGTCCTCGTCGTTAGTCTGTGAGCGGTGGACTGCCAACAACCGCTTTTTGTGTGTATTGTGACATGGCTCATGATTGGTGAGGTATTGTGCTATTGTATCAGCGTGGATTTACTGATCAAAGAGAATACAAATATATAAATACAAAGACTACAATGGCCTGCGCTCGGGTATCCGTCGATAACAGCGGTAGGCTTTAGTTTTACACTAGACACGTTTCGAATAGCTGTATCTGAGGTGGTGTCGACGGAAATTGTATTGTAAGTCGTTACAGTGGACTGGAATCATGTCTATCGTTGTGAAAAGAGTATCGGAGAGAATGGAGAAAAGCGTCCCCGTGGCCCAATGGATAAGGCATCCGCCTACGAAGCGGAGAGCGGGTTAGTCCCGTCGGAGACTTTCTTCAGCCAACTGCTTACTTTTCATCATGGCTCATGTCACCAATAAAGCTCGTGGCTCTGTAAAGATTGACTCAAGACGGTTCATCTCTACTCTTCGATCGACAACGATGTGTTTTACACTTGTACAACCACGTATTGGCCATACTCTTCTCGTATCGACAGTATGTCCTCGTCGTTAGTCTGTGAGCGGTGGACTGCCAACAACCGCTTTTTGTGTGTATTGTGACATGGCTCATGATTGGTGAGGTATTGTGCTATTGTATCAGCGTGGATTTACTGATCAAAGAGAATACAAATATATAAATACAAAGACTACACTGTATCTGAGGTGGTGTCGACGGAAATTGTATTGTAAGTCGTTACAGTGGACTGGAATCATGTCAATCGTTGTGAAAAGAGTATCGGAGAGAATGGAGAAAAGCGTCCCCGTGGCCCAATGGATAAGGCATCCGCCTACGAAGCGGGAGATTGCGGGTTCGAGTCCCGTCGGAGACTTTCTTCAGCCAACTGCTTACTTTTCATCATGGCTCATGTCACCAATAAAGCTCGTGGCTCTGTAAAGATTGACTCAAGACGGTTCATCTCTACTCTTCGATCGACAACGATGTGTTTTACACTTGTACAACCACGTATTGGCCATACTCTTCTCGTATCGACAGTATGTCCTCGTCGTTAGTCTGTGAGCGGTGGACTGCCAACAACCGCTTTTTGTGTGTATTGTGACATGGCTCATGATTGGTGAGGTATTGTATCAGCGTGGATTTACTGATCAAAGAGAATACAAATATATAAATACAAAGACTACAATGGCCTGCGCTCGGGTACCCGTCGATAACAGCGGTAGGCTTTAGTTTTACACTAGACACGTTTCGAATAGCTGTATCTGAGGTGGTGTCGACGGAAATTGTATTGTAAGTCGTTACAGTGGACTGGAATCATGTCAATGGTTGTGAGATGAGTATCGGAGAGAATGGAGAAAGCGTCCCCGTGGCCCAATGGATAAGGCATCCGCCTACGAAGCGGGAGATTGCCGGTTTGAGTCCCGTCGGAGACTTTCTTCAGCCAACTGCTTACTTTTCATCATGGCTCATGTCACCAATAAAGCTCGTGGCTATATAAAGATTGACTCAAGACGGTTCATCTCTACTCTTCGGTCGACAACGATGTGTTTTACACTTGTACAACCACGTATTGGCCATACTCTTCTCGTATCGACA
>MIQA02007136.1:0-22390 GCA_001887855.2 Sclerospora graminicola | reverse complement strand
AAGTGCGAAAGGAAGGGACATCCGGCGGAACACTGCTTATTTACTTGTAAGACTTGCGGGGAGGTGCACGAGGCGGGACGGTGCCCAATTGAGAAATTCTACAACCAGATGAAGAAGTGGTACGTCCCGACCAAGCATGCTGGAATGCTGCCGCCCGGAGCGGAAAAGATGTTAAACTAGATCGCTCGCCAGGTTGGAATCTGGTTCGAGCCGAGTGGTCTAGTGTAAGTATCTATGCATATGTCGCTAAAGAGGATAATCAAGAAGCAAAGCAAAGGATAACCGACAATACATGTAAGTTTGACGATTACGTCATCCGGGCCCCGGCCAGCACGGCTGACCCCTTCCTGGTGAGCAGTATACGGACGGATGAGTATTCCCTGAAGTGCGTATGAAATTGAACCTGTTACCTGGCGAGTCGCGAGGTTATTGGAAATATCATTCGCCGGATAAATGGTTCAAGCAGGCCAAGGCGGATGGGAAAATCAATAACCAGAAAGCTACCATGCTGTTCGACTCTGGCGCGGAAGTGTCTATCGTAGATACCACCTTTGCTCGTAAGGTGGGGTGTGAGATAGACGAGACGAAGCGGCAGGAATGTATCGGCGTTGGAGAAAGTTCATACATGAACCAAGGAAGGAAAAGAGTCAAGATTACGTTAGCTGGGTCTTTGGTATATTACTGTACCGCCTGGGTAGGCAAGCAGGCCGGGCAGGATGCAATTTTGGGCATGGACTTTATGGTCTCGGCCGGCATACGGCATGGACATATTGCATGGAACATTGACGTTGCCGGACGAGGTACAGATCCAGCTGGCCGGCCGGCGGCCCTTATATGGCGCCCATGTCCAGTTCCTCTAGTTAGGTCAGTTTGTAACGGTGCCAGTTGGAAAATCGGTGGAAGTAATGTTACGACCACACGACCGGCGGAGTAAGTTATGGCTGACAAGGGGCGAGTGCTGGGTACCCTCGTTTGTTAAAGAAGGCGGTAATCTCAACTCTATAAGTGTGACCAATATCTCGGAAAGAAACCTCACCTTGCATGAAGATGTGATTATTGGAATGTGGCTGGCCGAGGACAAGGTGCCCCGCCTGCCGGGTTATGTCACTATTGGCTCAAGACGCTATATCGAGTGGAAAACCTGGCCTTTCAGGCAATCACCGATTTGATCAGCGAAGAGGAAGAATTAGAAGAGGACCAGACGCCGATGGTGGCTAAACCCGAGTACCGGACCGCTTCTAGGATATTGACGCGGAGCCTGCAGTCACCGGATCCAGCTGAACATATTGACCGAGACGATGCCCCGATCGTGGAACTGGTTTTATCCACCCAGAGGAAGACGGACGAACGACAGAATCAGGAGAAAGGACGAAGCAGAGTAACATATGCGGTCAACGCCGATGGCGGATGGTGTGATGACCGAGGGAAAGGCGGATCGTCCCAGCCGGCCGAGAAGAATTCGGAAATAGCCGAAGGCGGATCGACCCAGCCAGCCGATCGAAATTCGGAAATAGCCGAAGGCGGATCGACCCAGCCAGCCGATCGAAATTCGGAAATAGCCGAAGGCGGATCGACCCAGCCGGCCGAGCAGAATTCGGAATTAACCGAAGGCGGATCGGCCCAGCCGGGTGATCAAAATTCTGAACTAGCCGAAGGCGGGTCGACCCAGCCGGCCGATTAACATTCGGAATTAGGCGAAGGCGGATCGACCCAGCCGGCCGATCAACATTCGGAATTAGCCGAAGGCGGATCGACCCAGCCGGCCGATCAGGATCCCGAAGTAGCCGAAGCTGACCAAGTCTGCATTCATGAAGGGGGCGAGGTATATGTTGAAGGCATGGAGGATCAGATGGCGGTGCTACCTGAGGTAACCCCCTGCCCCCCAGCGTCACTATTGACGATCTACAAGTGGGAGACCCGGATGTGAACACCCCAGAAGAGATCGGCAGATTGAAGGATATTATATGGAAAAGACAACATCTGCTGATTGGACCAGGAAACGCACTTCCTCCGGCCGCCCATGGGGCGGTATGTGACATTGATGTGGGAGGCGCCAAGCCGGTCGCACAAAGATGCCGAAGAGTCGCCCCCCAGTATCGGGAAAAGCTGTCAGAGCTTATCAAGGGTTTGCTGGCCACCAAGATAATTCAGCCGTCCACCTCGCCATGGGCCTCGCCCATTGTAATTATTATCAAGAAGAATGGGGTGGATATAAGGTTGTGCATTGACTACCGGCTGGTGAACCGGCTGACTAAGCTGATGATTTACCCGATGCCGCTGATAAACGACCTGCTGGAGGACCTGGATAAAGTTTTGTGGTATTGCTCATTGGACATGGCCAGTGGATTCTGGGTGGTCTCTATGGCCGATCGTGCACGGGAGATCTCTGCGTTCGTGACGCCCTTCGGGTTGTTCGAGTGGAACCGGATGCCGTTCGGTCTGAAGAATGCCCCGCAGATTTATCAACGGCTGATAGATAACGCGCTGTATGGACACTTCAAGATCAAGGCGGATCAAGATCCGGCTCTGGTCGGGGATGTGTTCGCCGAAGGTGACCCGGACCCCGACCCAAAACCTTCAGTTTTGGGACGGCGGTCTTACATTGATGACATTCTCGTTACGGCAACTACCTGGGATTTACTGTGTGACAAAGTGGAGAAGTTGATGATTACGTGTGAAAAGTGAAATCTTTCGATTAGTGTGGTTAAGAGTTTCTGGGGAAAGACTAAGGTGACCTATTTGGGTCATCAAGTTTCGATTGCCGGATTGGAGGCTAATCCGAAGGATTTGGAGTCCTTGAGTAATCTGCCTTTCCCGCGATCCCTAAAGGCTATGCAATCTTTTTTGGGCAGCCTGAATTATTACAGTCGGTTCATCGAGGATTTCGCAGTCTATGCGGCGGTTTTGTATGAATTACGGGAGGTGGATTACCATAAGCTGAGAGAGCAGGATAGGCAAGCGGAGACGCGAGCCGGGCCGGCAATATCAGCCAATGGGATCCCGCCCTTGTCAGCTATTTCGGCCAATGAGAAGGCGCCCTTTTTTGCCCCGACAGGCGGCCGGCTCGGACGACCACATGACTCGAGCGATGGTGGCATTTGGCATGTTAAAGGCGAAGATGGCGACTACACCGGTCCTGAAACATTTCGATGTTAATAAGACCCCGGTGGTCATCATCTACGCTAACAAATGGGCCATCTCGGCCGCTCTCGTGCAAGACCATGACGGAGTGTACTGTCCCGTGACATTCACCAGCCGGACCCTGAAGGCTAATGAAGTCAATTACGGGTTGGTGGATAAAGAAGTTTTGGCTTTATTGCGGATCTTGGATGTGTGTTATACCATGTTGGTGTCTCGGCCTATCAAAGTACTATCTAGACGGTCGACCCTATCATGGCTCCTGACGGCGAATGGAATTGACGGCCGGCTGGGTAGATGGGCGGCTCTGCTGTCTCAGTGGTCCCTCGAAGTAATTAAGTGTACTAAGGGAGAAGAGGAGATACTGGCACGCTGGCTGCCAGCATTACCCCAAGGCAGAAGTGGAGGAAGCACTGATAGCTATAGCGCCCCGGAAGCAGCCTCGACAATCCATCGTATTACCGCCGCCAACAGTGGGACCCACGGAGGAACTAATGGTTTTGAGTTTTGACGGGTCGGCGAGTGTAAAGAAGCCTATAGTGCCATTGTGTGGAAGCTGCCCGAATGGAAAGTGGTCGCGGCCGCCTCGGATTTCACGCCTGGCATTACGTTGAACGAAGCGGAGTACAGAGGGCTGTTGCTTTGCCTAGATCTGTTGGCTGGCCGGACACAGGGGCGGATCATCATATGTGGCGACTCCAATCTGGTGATCCGGCAAATCACAGGAGAGATAGATTGCAAGGCGCCCCGGCTGAGATTGTTGAATGATCGGGTTATGTCCGCCTTGCGGAGATGGCCGGAGCACGAATTGCTACACGTCAAACGAGAGTGGAATAACAGCGCAGACCATCTGGCCACCTTGGCCATGCGAGATCAGACCGGTCTCACCGTTTCAGATCCAGTGTTGTTAGACGGATTGGCGGAGATGAACAGGCTATCGGAAATAATTAAACCGACCGCTAGATACGAGAACCACTCGCCCGGATCCAGCCGTCCCGTGGAAGAGGAATATGGCGACCGTGACTGGGAACAGGACGTATACACCCGATCGGACCAAGAGATGCCCTGCGGCAACAAAAGGTCCCTCTAGGCGGACCCCCAAGCCGGCTGGGCGAGACTAACCACGATTAGCAGTCAAAGTAAATGCTTCGAGTGGAGATGAAAGAAGCACGGATGGATATTTTCGGATTTGAAGGACGGGCATAGAGACAGCGGGAAATCGAAGGGTGAGAGATGCAGTGAGCTCGTGCCTCAACCGTTGTGCGGCTGTGACGCGACTCAGGGGCGGCTGTGGTAAAGTGGCTGGTGAATCTATTGAGGGCTAGGTGTGAAGTAGTTTCAAAAGGGCGCCTTCTGATTGGCAGAAATATGGACCAAGGGCATAGGTCCGCGCATCTACCAGCGGCCGGACGGCACCAGGCCTGGAATCAGGCCGGACGAACGCGACTGAAGACGTGGATAGTTGGGCTAGCGGGCCAAGCGGACGGCCGAGGCGCGGATGGCGGACGACCGAGGCGCGGATTGGTGGCGGATTGTTGAAAGGTATGAGCAAAAAGGGCCTGAAGGAAGATGAGTGTTTTAGTGGATGAAGGAGGCACCTGGATCGGATGAGAAGCTACAAAGGAAGTGCTAGCGCCAACGGCCAAGGGGCTCGGATGGATGGCCATCAGGCCGAGCCGGCCGGGTACATGTACCAGCCGGACAGGTACCAGCTGGGTTCGGTGTACCGGCCGGGTTAGTACCATCTGGGGTTGGTGTACCGGCCAGGCGGGTACACAAAGTCGGAGTTAACCGGGCTACTTCGGGTGAGGCACATGACTGTTCAGCCAGACTATTGGGGGTAGGTTACACAAAAGAGAGTATTGGATATAGGGATAAATCAGTATACGTTTCGCTTTCTTAGATACAAGTCGCTTATGTTGGTTCACAGCGGAGGGCTAACAAGTTTCCCTCCTTTGCTGCTATTGGTTTGCCCGGGGAAGGTTAAGTTAACCCACCGGAAGTCCCCCGACCGGGAGTCGCGGCGTCTTCGTATACTCACCTCAAGTCGCCCGTGTTTTGAACACGGTATTAAGTATTGGGAAGTGGTGACATTTTGGCCTTCTGTGGATGAGTGTGGAGTTATATCTACTTTACATACACATTTGGATTCGCCCTTCATTGTTATTTTTTTAGCTGGCCGACTGATTATTCTCGGTCCAGCCGGCACTATACAAACTTCAAGTGTCTAATTGGTTTAGCTGGCCGATCGACTATTCTCGGTCCAGCCGGCACTATACAAAGTTCAAGTATATTGCCAGACGAGCTCCCCGGTGACGATTTCCGCCCAGGAGCTACCCCTAGTCCTAACCCGCATCTTCCTATTGGACATATTCACATTTTTTGCCCTAGGGTCCACCAGGAGAGCAAACCACCCAGTACTGACGGGTACACATGGTAAGCTTTCAACATGCAACATCCGAGCAGTCACGATCAAGCGGATGGAAGTGACCGATCTAGCCGGCCGGATGCCGGATCGGATCATGACTCGGATGGACGGAGTACCCCCTCCGATAGTCAGTCATCTGGGACACCCGTGGGTGTTCGCGTCTCAGGAAGATTTTCTGAGAGCGACTACACCACACAGACATGGTGGTCGATTTATTGACTATAACATTGAGCGCAGCGAGGATTGCAGAGCGGCGAAACCAGATTGGTTTAGTTGAAGTTGGTTTTTCTCTATTGAATATTTTGGAATGGAGGTTAAACTAGTTGCTTTCGGTGTTCAAGTTGCTATGGAGTGTTGCTGTGCGACTATACTGTGGTGGAGCCGATTTCCAGATCCAGAACGAAAGTCTTGGGTGGAATCCGGATACCCACTAGCCCGGACGACCAACTATCGGAGGGGGCACTCCGTTGATCCTAATCGCCATCAGGATCGGATGAATCATCACTATGATGACTGATCCGATCCTCCCGGCCATCCGACCGGTCGTCATGTACTATAGAATCCATACTTAACTTCATCTCACCTTGCGTACCCATTGATCGGGGTTGGTTACACTCCTCAGGTGGACTCTCAGATGAAAAGGGTGATCTGGATCAGGTCGGAGGGGATGACCTTCTCGAGACGGGGGTGTCCTCGGGTGGGAATCTTCACCGGAGAACGAGTCAGGGTCGATACTTAGATAAAGTATCTAAAGGCACTGATCGGGAAACTTCGTCCGATCAGGTCAGCCAATAAAAACTAGAGATAACGAGATACCACGAAACCACGATCTTCCACAGTAAACCACAAACGTTATCTCCACAAAACATTTCCAATTGATATAACGTGTTCTAAAAAACACGTGTGCATGAGGGGGTGACGGTTGAAAACCTAAACAAAACCCGTCGGGGGCTTTCCGGTAAGCCAACATGCATCTAAGCGCGTCTTAACCGGGAATTAAGTTGAGCTACAGGGGCCTAGTTAACCCTATGCTCTTAATGACCGCGACACGTGGCGGATTGACTCTTTGCTTAGGGGGTAAATTCGATCCTGTTATTAAATATGCAGTATCCTATACCTAGTGTACCGTACACCAACTGATGTGACCTACCTCATACTTGGTTCCTGTTCGTTTCGTCGCACGGTTGCGGCAGAACCACCTCACACATCTTTGTCGCACCTTCAACCTGATCCGTACCACTTCTGGACTGATTACAGTCAAACTCTATGGCAGTCTTCAACCATCCTGATTCCCCGAAAGGCAGCCTGGAACTAGTTCGAGATCTGTCTCCCAGACACTGTTCGCCCCATACCAAACCCATCTTAACTGAAAAATCCATCTCTCTTCTACCCGGAAACTAACTTGGGGCTGATCGACTTGGGTCATGATCAGCACAGCGATCAGCACAGTGATCAGGGCAGTGATCAAATCGATTTGTCTCAGATCACTTCAAAACTCCTCGGGGCCATCACAACATCGACATTGCTATTTCACTCGACCGTATCCTTGACCTTCATTGCATGTTGGACCGCAAGGGTCGCACTTCTCTTTAAAATTGAACCCGATCAGACCTCCTTACGTTGATTCTGGATGGATCCATCAACTCTCATCGCTTGCCCCAGTTTAGTAAGGCTCGTACGGCTCACCACTTCATATATCCGGCTTTGTCCTGTACCCGATCTTCACATTCTAGGGTGGAGTTAAGTGACTCGGCTGATCGAGCCGAGGTTTCCATATCCCAGTCAACTTCAACATCTGTACCATCCATGACTCATTCCAATGACCGAATTCTTCTGTTCCTGATATATTACGCCGTCATTGATGCTGTTCATTAGGTTTGTCTCAGTTGATCTATTCTTGCACGTTCATGTGAACTCCACCCAGCATCCAGTATCCTGATCGGACCGTGACATTCGCTAGTCCGTTAATATCCGGGACCAGGCTTAATAACGGTATCTTCTTATTCTTTCACACTTACGACAGCCCGTTGTCAACCACTTTTCATCGTGTACGCAATCAGCCTGTCCCACCTATCAACGGTCCCATCTTGATGGGTGTTCCCATCGCCACCAATCAACGGATATGTGTAGTCCACCTTATTCTTATTTTTTTGTTGGATCGCTTCACTACAGCCGCCCCTGAGCCCAACCGCAGCCGCGCATCGACTGCAGTTCGACTCAATCATTTCGAAATCTTCTACTTTGCTGTCATGTCCGATTTGATTCGGCCACCTCTCTTCTTCCCTGCCTCCTCGACGGCCTCTCCAGCCAGCGTCTCGCCTCCGGGGCCAAGCTCGTCTAGTCCTGTGACCTTCCCAGCCTCGACCACTGCAACTACTACGATCACGACCAGCTTCATCTCTCCGACAACGGCTTTAGCCTCTTATCGTCCGCCCCTGAGTTTCTCCGCTTGGGCCCCTCCGATCCGTCCCGTTGGCTAATTAGAGCAACTGGCTCGTTTGGTGGAGGGGACTGACCCACTCTCGCTGGGTCCTGTGGAGACTAGCCGACTGCGGTTGGGGCTCCAGAGCGCAATTCCTGAGTTGGTCTCCTTATGCGATGCCAACCGGACGCTTCGCGCTGAATTATTCGATCGGCGGGTCACCATAGATCGTTTGGAGTGCGACTCGGCTGACTTGGCAAAATAACTTTCGGCCTTACGAGTGAGTGGATCACGACAAGCTCGCCACCCTTCGCGCCGACCAAAGACCGTGACCAGTTAGATATGACGAACCGCATCTAGGACTTAACGGCTGAGCGAGATCAATCGTCCACTGATCTTGCCGCCTTGCGTGTCTAGGCGAGACCTGCTGACACTGTTGCCTCGTTGCAGTCGATGGTTCGCTCTTTGTCTATCATCGTTCGTGATCAAGGTATGTTCCACCCCATCTGTCTGATCCACACCATGTAAATAACTTTCTTTGTTTTTTTTCAGATGAGCTTATCGAGGCTATGAAACATTCGATGGTCAAGATGGTGGACCACCTGCAACTGCTCGAGGACCACTGTCGCGATCATGACCACTTAATCCGGGACAAGATTCGCACTGCTCAGGAAGTGCAGCGTTTGGAAATCGAGACGCGTCATATAGACAAGCAGGTCAAACTCCTGTTGAAGCAACCTTCCGATTCTCACATCGATTGTGCTAGAGTTCAGAAACGGTTGAGTGAGAATCAGAAGGAGGCTGACGATCATCGGCGCGAGCTGAATCTTGCTCGGGTTAAATTTGAGACCCTGGAGCTTGATGAGCGCACCTGGTCTCGACGCCACGATGATCTGAAGAAAATCGCTCACCAGACGATGGACAGGTGGACTGACCCGAACGCTGATCCGGGGTCGCTCCGGGCAGCTTTACGTGGATTCCTCGAGCTAGTCAGTTCCCTCATTCCAGCTGGCGCGCAATCCAACAAGTCTCTTGGATCAGGTCCGCCACCGCCGACTACTTCTCTCGCTTCTTCTCCGCCGATAGATGTGGATGCTGGTCAACCAGGAATCAGCGAAACGGCGGCTCCTGAACCCACACCATCTAGTCCTCCCCCAACTTCGAGACCGGTCTTGTCATCCCTGGGTTCGGCTAAGCGCAAACGCAGTCATCCAAAGAGGAAAACGGTTCCAGCTAAATGCTCTCGCTTCCTCGCTGACGCTGACGATGATTCGACGGATCTGGACGAGCGAATTCGAACTGCATTAGCCAAGTCACACAGCGCTGATCGTCGAGCTCCGATCACGACCTCGCCGGGCCCAGCCTCGCTGACTAAAGCCATCGATTTGTCTGACTCGGACGACGATGGAGAGGAGGAATTGGAAGACGAGGGACCGGCTCCGGCTTCCTCGGCTGACTCTCCGACCGTCGATGCGACACCGACCGCTAGACCGCCTAACTTCACTGGCGTCTTCATTCCAGCTGCAAGTTCACCAATCAAGCGGGACGACTACAGCTACGATCCGAATAAGAAGTTTATGGACCTGTATGTTGTTGGGAATGGTCGACCGTCGAAAGCCCTGATGGCGACCCGGCAGCCTTGGAGTCCTCCTCAGTTGTGGGACCTAACGCTTCTGGTCCTCTTGATAAGGAGATAGACCGTTCCTCGCTGTCGGTCTCGCCCGCCAAGGTGGATTTTCCCGGTCAGGTCGTACCTTACCCGAAATAGCGTGACCAGCCTAACCTGGACGCTTGTGTACCTTACCCAAAATAGAGCGGCCAATCTGGACGGTCACTCGTATCGACCTGGACGGCACTAAGGTGACCTGCCCATCATCTCCAATATTTTCTTTTGGTCACCGATTTAGTTATCGGTAATTTGCCCGGCTACCGTAGGGATATGAGCCTCGCATCCGTCCTTTGACCGACCGGATTACTATCGGCCGCCTTCTTGCCAAACTTGTTCCAGCTGGTCGACTCCGGTCAACCTGGCTGGTCTGAACCAATGCATCCGGACCACCTCCCTTAGCTTCTACTCCGCGTCAATATACTGGTACGGCGCTTCCGAACCTCCACGAACATCCCCCGCGGCCACCATCCAATGTCTGTTAGTAGCTGATGTAAGACAGCCATCCTGGCCAACAATTTGGGCCAATCAAAGAAAGCCCCGGACAAATGTACTTCACATCCGGTAGCTGATACATTCTGGAACTACTTCACCACAGGGGTGTGTGGGGTATTGGTGCCACCTATAAAATAAACACTGTGATCGATCTCGAGGCTCGAACACCCACGGTGGGCCCAGATGACTGATTTTCGGAGGGGGTACTCCACTCATTCATATCGTGATAAAGGTCAGCATTGGACTGACCCGACCGGTCACTACCCCATCAACTTGGTTATGACGACTAGGATGATCCGTCTCTTGAAATCTCACTTTGTGTACCCGTCAGCACTGGCAGTAAGGCTCTCTTGATGGACCCTAGGGCGAAAAGTGTAAAATTTGTCGAATAGGGAGATGAGGGTTTAGACTAGGGGTAGCTCCTGGGCGGGAATCGTCACCGGGGCGGTCGACTGGCAATATACTTGAACTTTGTATACTACCGGCTGGACCGAGAATAATCAGTCGGCCAGCTAAAAAAATAACAATGAAGGGCGAATCCAAATGTGTATGTAAAGTAGATATAACTCCACACTCATCCACAGAAGGCCAAAATGTCACCACTTCCCAATACTTAATACCGTGTTCAAAACACGGGCGACTTGAGGTGAGTATACGAAGACGCCGCGACTCCCGGTCGGGGGACTTCCGGTGGGTTAACTTAACCTTCCCCGGGCAAACCAATAGCAGCAAAGGAGGGAAACTTGTTAGCCCTCCGCTGTGAACCAACATAAGCGACTTGTATCTAAGAAAGCGAAACGTATACTGATTTATCCCTATATCCAATACTCTCTTTTGTGTAACCTACCCCAAATAATCTGGCTGAACAGTCATGTGCCTCACCCGAAGTAGCCCGGTTAACTCCGACTTTGTGTACCCGCCTGGCCGGTACACCAACCCCAGATGGTACCAACCCGCCGGTGCACCGAACCCAGCTGGTACCTGTCCGGCTGGTACATTGTACCCGGCCGGCCCGGCCGGATGGCCATCCATCCGATCCCCTTGGTCGTTGGCGCTAGCACTTCCTTTGTAGCTTCTCATCCGATCCGGTTGCCTCCTTCATCCACTAGAACATTCACCCTCCTTCAGGCTCCTTTCGCTCATACCTTCCAACCAATCCGCCCCTCGGCCGTCCGCCATCCGCGGTCGTCCCGTCCGCATAGCCCGCTAGCCCAACTATCCACGCCTTCAGTCGCGTTCGTCCGGCCTGATTCCAGGCCAGGTGCCCTCCGGCCGCTAGTAGATACATCCGGCGGCCCTCAGATCGCGTCCCCTGTTGATCGGTCCGGGCATCCAGGTAGGGGCGACATTTCCACCAATCAGGTGGGGCCACTATCATTAGTCCGTTAATATCTGGGTCACTTCACCACAGTGGCAACCCACCCGAAAGAGGATTTCGTCAGATGTGGGGGAGAAAATATGAGACTGAAAATCATGGATATCATGGGCAAATAATAGGAAATCTTGTTGAGTTTATAGAATAATTACATGTGGTTGTTGTCAACGAACAAGAGTCGTCTAAGTGTTAAGGAACTTAAAGCTTAGGGCGTATCACGTTAAAGTACGGGTCGATCGCCCAGTACGTCGATCATTAAAACTATAACATTTATTTCGAAGGTGCTTGTCATTCTTTTATATTTGTATTGAACTTTGTGTGATTTAATCGGAACGTTTTCCAATTTAAAATCTTGACAGCATCGCTTCATTTTGCCAAAATGAATGTTTTGAAGAGCAATTCACGAAAATGAAGTTTCTCGGAATGAAACCTGTGTACGAAAAAGCGCTGAATATGAATACTCTGACCCCTACCCGAACACAGCCCAAAGTGTTTTTTTATTTATGCGTTCTTACGACATCATTTCGAATGTGCAGCACGAAAGTTGACAGCATGAAAAACTCTTACTTGTACTTGTTAGCAGAAAACAGTACAAAATTTAAGAGCGGCGAAAAATCAAAATGGAACTCAGACAAACCCGTCGACATGAGGTAATGTAGCCACACTAATTCTTAAGAAGAACGAACTGACGAAAGGCGAGAAGCCAAAGGTGGTAATATCCCACGAAACCAACATATGTCGACGTACGTACTCTTGCTCCCAAACACTCTGTGTAATGGGGTGCCCTCATAAGTGATATTTGAGTAGAAATATCACAGTTCAATTTCTGACGTAATACCTGAAATGCGAATATTGGATTATAAGTTGTTATAATCCATCCTGAGAACAGATTCTGATATTATCGAATCTAACAAGTAATCTAATGATAAAGATATCATTAGATCAGTTTATACTACATGTTATTATGATTAGTCTAATTATACTAGTTAGGTCTTAACCATTCATAAATATATTCACTCTTAAACTTTCCTTCTAGTACTCAAGTAGCCTTAGGTATATATATTAATATATATACTTAAGTGATAGATTAATTAATACACTAATTAGTTCCTATCTAAGTTTATCTAAGGTAAACTAAGGAAGACCAAATTACATTTGGTCCTACACAAACTGCACGCTTCCTCACTGCAAACTTACAGTGTAAGCCGCGTAACAGCAGCCCTGTTACACCTGGTAGCACTTTGTGGTCCGTCTAAACGACCACTGTTGACGCGTTCCGTTAGTTAACTAGCGGAACGAAGGTTTAAGAGCCGCTGGCTGTCATGACAACAGCCAGTGAACGTGAGCGTGAGCGTCAGCTCGCGCAAGACTTAGTTATGGAAAACTTCCCTAACTGGTCACCGAGTGCTATAATGACAGTGACTGAGATGATTCGGACCATAGGACCCGAAATCATCACTCTCCTCCGTGGCAAAACCTCGGAGGATGCTTTAGAAACGGTTTCCCGTTTCAAGAAAATGTATGTCGACCCCCAGGTGCGCAATGCAATATTGCGCTCCGAAACGGCGGCGGCAACAACAGCGCCCGCACCTAGTGCGAGCGTTGAAGTAGTAAAGGCGCGGATTCCGCCCTTTACTGGCGAAGGGGGTGAACCCCTTCGTAGGTGGTTCGCATAGGTGGAGGATGCTCTCTGTGCGCAAAAGATTGTGGACCCGCATTCACAAGCTTATTTCGCCACCACATGCCTAGGCGGTCGCGCCAGGGCATGGGCGATGAGCCGCAGATGCACTGACGGTTCTGCGCTCCTGACGTATAAAGATTTAAAAGCTGAGCTAAAGGTCAACTTCGAAGCTCCAGAAATGGAGCTTAGTTGCCGTGAAGAGTTCATGGAACTCAGGCAGGGCAAGCTGAGCCTACATGCGTACGCTCAGAAAATACAATATTTGTTGTCAAATATTGTATACGAGCCTGTGCCCCTGCCATGCAGGTCACTGCTTTCATGAAGGGACTGAATGACGGTCCCATCAAACAGAGTCTCTATCGGGTTCCCCCAAAGACTCTGAGGGATGCTATAGACCAAAGCATCCGGGAGGAATTCAGCATGCGTCAATCAGCAGCGCATGCTGGGGTTAGTCGAAAAGCGCAAGCGCCTTTCGACTTTAACATGCCGCCAATGCAGCATGTTAATACTAACCAAAACTTCCAATCGAGACGAAGTTCACACTTCGTCCCGAGACACCCAAATCCGCGTCAGAATGCGGGCGGAGGAGGTCCAGAACCTATGGACCTATCGGTTGCAGTTGCCTCAACTCCGAGGCAGCCGAAGAACAAGAAGTTCCTTCGCTGCAATCGATGCGCGAAAATGGGCCATTATGCCCATGAATGTATGGCGCCGCGTCTGGCACCACGCAGTCAGCGGACTGGACAGTCTGCTGGCAAGCGACATCAACAGGGGCAACCCTCTGTTGATGCAAAAACGTCAACAACCAGTAGGGGCGGGGCGCCCTACTGGACGGGTTATCTTACATGCCGACATCGGGCATGTGAGGATAATAGCCCCAGACGGGACTATGTCCTGTCAACGTGTGCAGGGTGAAGAAAAACCTCTCATTACCCTTGAAGTTAGGCCACATGGAAACGATGTCCCCATGCGTGCTCTGTTTGACACAGGAGCGTCAAACAATTTCGTTAGAACTGAGGTTCTAACGTCGTTGAACTTCGTGAAGATTGAATCTCCACGAAGCATGTTGTCAGTCCGGTTAGCAACAGGTGCAACCGTGACTATACCAAAGCGTGTAATTCGCACACGCTTCGAGTTAGACGAACTGTCGTTCGAGGACGAATACATTGTCCTCGATCATGACGACAAGTTCGATGTTATCTTGGGCATCCCTTGGATGTCCAAGCATCAACCAACGATCGACTGGGTTAACCTGTCGATCGACTGCGGCGGTCTCACAGGATCTGATCACCCTGTGAGTAATCCGGCTGTATCTAATGATACAACCGCAGAGTCAGACAGACTGGTGGGTAGCGATGGCACCACCAGACCTGATCCGACTAGGTCAGCGGTTAGTACACCCGCTGTTCAGAGTCCAGAGGGACGCGAACACGCGACGAACGAGTCGTTGCGTGTCAGTAATTTGCGCGACACGGGCGCAAAGCACTCCCGTGTTGAAGTTGCTACTACGACCGATGACGGTCGTGGTAAAGAGAATGCACACGCGGTGGGAAACACCCACCGTAAAAAGAACGAAACCGTCACGGAAGCAAATGACTTCCGTGTCGAAAATAAAGAACTCACGACTGAGAGCAGTCGTGAGTGCATGAGCACCATGGTAGACAGTGGTCACCATGAGGAAAAGGCCTTGTGCACGAGTGATGCTCACCGTGCAACAGATCAGACGAGTGCGTCTGATCTCGCAGCTGTGTCCGTCGAGATGATCAACGTCTTGACGCAGACAGAGACCGGATTAGCTACCCAGTCTCTCACACTCGACAACCCTCCGAACTTAAGTTCAGAGGTGATGGCCCTTCCAGCCTTGAGCTGGAAGAAGTTCGTAAAGAACTTGCGAAATGATCAGATCGAACAGATCTGCGTCATTGTCGCATCTGATGAGGTTGTGGATATTCGTGAGCGAATATCCACTTTGCAATTAGAAGGCATTGGGAACGAACTCGTTCCCAATGATCAAACCAAAGTTCAGCGCTTTGAAGCGCAGAGCTGGGAGTCGCTTAAGGCGACTTCTCCGTACTACGAAGTACTTTGGGAATACGCTGACGTATTCCCAGAAAAAGTACCTTGCGAGCTCCCTAAGGATAAGGGAACTAGGCACGAAATTGATCTCGTGCCTGGCACGAAGTACTGTGTCACGCGGCAATGGCCATTGCCGCGTGACCAAGTTAAAGCCATCGACGAGTTCTTTGAAACTCGTCGCAAGGCGGGGCATGTGCGGGAGTCTACCTCACCGCACTCCAGCCCCACCTTCTGCGTTAAGAAATCCACTGGTGGGTGGAGAATCGTTCATGCTTTCAATAAGCTGAACGCAGCCACAGTACCGGCGCAGACGCCGATACCGAGAAAGGATGTCATCATCGATGGCATGAGCGGGAGCACCGTTTTCAGTGCTCTCGACTTAAGGGATGGTTTCTACCAAATCCTTATGCGTGAGAAGGATATTCCTCTCACGGCTGTAAGCACTCCAAGCGGTATGCTTTGGGAGTGGCTTGTGATGCCACAGGGGCTTCGAAATGCCCCTGCCACCTTCAACAGATGCGTCACACATCTATTGCGCCCGGTGCGAGAATTCGCACCGAGCTTTTTTGACGACGTGTTCATCCATAGCAAGGCTGAACATGGCAAGACTGATGTAGACATTCATAAAGAACATCTCAGGTGTTAGAGCTTATGCGCAAGCACAAGCGCTATGCAAATTTATAGAAGTGCACCTTTGGTGCATCTGAGATACCCGTTCTTGGCTGCTTTGTAGGCAAGAGCGGAGTGCGCCCCGATCCAGAAAGATCAGGGTGATCGTTGAATGGCCTCCGCCAAACAACGTTAACGAACTTCGAAAGTTCCTTGGACTGGCGACATATTTGCACAAATATTCGTGTAATTATGCCGGTCTGATCCGACCTCTTTCCCAATTATTAAAGAAAGATGTCGAATGGCGCTGGGATACCCAGTGCCAAGATGCATTTGATGCAGTCAAGCGTAGCTTGACTGAGGCTCCCGTCTTGGCAATCGCCGATAACGAGCGACCGTTCCACGTCGTTTGCGACGCGAGCGATTTCGCCATCGGCTGCGCCCTGATGCAGCGCGATCACGATGATCGTGATCGCGTGATTTATTATCAATCGCGTCAGCTGCGCCCAGCCGAGCGCAACTATCCGGTGCATGACAAGGAACTCCTTGCCATGAAATATGCACTGGCAAAGTTTCGGATCTATCTCTTAGGAGATAGACCGTTTGTGGTTTACACGGACCATGCGTCGTTACGCACGGCCGTGAATTCACCACACATCTCCCAAAGAATGGCACGTTGGCTATCATTCTTTGCTGAATACAACTTCACGGTTGAATACAAACCGGGAAAGTTGAACGTGATAGCGGATGCGCTATCACGACGCCCCGATTACGAGACGAAACCGTCCGTAATCGAGGCAACCAGTGCAAACGCAATACGTTGCACTGCTCTGTCGTCGCCACTTGTGCGACAGTACGTCAAGCGTACGAAACAGACGAGGAAACTCGCCTACTGATTGATTACCTAAGTGATCAATCTGATCGGAAGCGCAAGGAACTTCCAGAGTTCCTTCGTGCCTGCGTGCATCGTTACCAATTGCACGATGGTCTGTTGCTTTATAGCACAGACCAAGATGATGTTAGTCGCCTCGTCGTGTCAAACGACGATGATCTCAAACATCAAATTTTGTTTGAGTATCATGATGCATCGATTTTGGGGCATCGAGGTCGAGAGAATACGTATGCTTCTCTCGCACGCGATTTCTACTGGCGTAACCAGTATAAATGGGTACGTAAGTACGTCCGCGCTTGCGAGATTTGCCAGCGCGTCAAGCCTGCGCACTCTGCGCAGGCTCCCCTCCAATCTCTGCCGGTTCCGACAGAGTGTTGGGAGTCCATTTCCATGGACTTTATCTTTGGTCTTCCGGCTGATCACAGCCGGAAAACAGGAATAGTGGTCTTTGTAGACCGCTTCAGCAAGATGGTTCATCTTGCTGCAGTTTCAGCGAATGTCACCGCTGCGCAAACGGCGCGGATATTTGTTTACACGGTATTCCGTTTACACAGAATGCCGGAAAACATAATCTCGGATCGTGAGCCGAGATTCACAGGACGTTTCTGGCAAGAACGTTCTCGTTATTGGGCACGCCGTTGAAGATGTCAACCGCGGACCATCCGGAATCGGATGGGCAGACTGAACGCGTTAACCGCGTTCTCGGAGACATGCTGCGTTCATACGCGCATGCCTTCGAGCAGTGGAGCGATTATTTGCCACTCACTGAGTTTGCAATAAATAACTCGGTGCATGCTTCTACTAAGTATACACCGTTCTACGTGAATGCCTTACGGCATCCACGAACCCCGACCTTACTTGACGGTACGCCAAATCTAAGTGGGGGAGGGACCCGCTCAAATTTCGAGCGAGTCGATGCAAAAATTGCAGGTGCAACTCGCGTAGAAAATGATGAGTCTTCTACTGTTATCACAGAAGAATCTCAAGCAGCTTCAGAAACTGAAGCTGCTTATGCGGAATATGTGTCGGCAGCAATGGCTGCTGACAATGAAAACAACCCATCTACTGCCAATAAAGCAGTAGATGAATTCGTATTACAGCGTCAAGCTGTAATACGCTATGTAAAAGACGCGCTTGCTTCCGCTTTTGACAAGCAGAAGCAGAATGCAGATAAAAACGGAAGGAAAAACACAAATTCCTTTCAAAAAGGTGAATTAGTTATGTTATCTACAACTAATCTGCCTACAAATGCAATTAGCAACTTCCCTACACGGAAGTTGCTCCCTAAGTTCATTGGGCCCTTTAAGGTCCAATGTATTAAGGGGAATGCCTACACTTTAGACATTCCTGCGGCCATGCGCCTCCATCCAACGTTTTACGGTGGGAGGCTCAAGCCGTACCGATCGGCTACATCTTCGGACGAGTCGCATCGCCACGGCGAATGCCGTGCTTCTTCATGTCTCCAAAGAGAGACTTGTAATCGGTCTCCAACCGATGGTGGGAAGCCTGGAGAGTTTCCATCTCCGACTTTTGTCGATCGATCTCCGACTTTAGTCGATCAGTATCGACCAGCAGAAGATCATTCTTCTTCTGCATCACGAGATGCGCGTTCAGAATGTCGCGTATCTCGTCCCGATGACAACGATATGTTTTCATCGAGTGGCACATGTCCTCGCTCAAGGCGTTACAGTGCTTCTCAATCTTGCGGAGCTGGTAACCATGCTTCGCAACAACAACGCCGAGGGAATTATCAGCCCCCGCCGCCCCTGATTGACAGTCAGGGGAACAAGCGTTACATTCTCGAGCGCTTACTTTCGAAGCGCTCGGTTCCCTATAAGAAGGGGCAGCGTGGTACGCTGGTTGGGGTATTCCCAAGGGTTTGACTCTTGGGAACCGATTGAGGTGCTAAGGGCGGATGCCCCTGACCTCCTGCAGGAGTTTGAGAAGGAAACTTCTCCTCAAACTCAAAAGAAGCGTCAACACTAGGTGTTGGTGGCTGCAAAGCTTCGGTACTAGGTACCGATGCTTTAAGAGCATCGATGAGGCTCTTAACACTAGCGGGTACTGAGAAACCTCGTTACCCTCTAAGCTCCTTATTAGTAAGACGAGGAGCTCCCGTGGGACAACACGGACACTTCATGTTAGAAGGAACTCCGCAAGAGAGTCCCTCTCTAATGTAAATAAAATGGATAAACTCCATTTTACCTGAGCGTGAGTGCTTTAAGAAGCGCTCGCGGTTTATGTGAATTTTCTTCACGTAATCGTCGGGACCTTTGTTGTAATTCTCAACAAAGGCATTCCAACTCTGCGTAAGGGCGTCTTTATCGTCCCTATTCTTTCGCGACCCTTTCCGGTTCGTGTAATAACGAGCCTGAAAGAAAAGGTCGATGAAGTACCGACGTCTATCGTCGGTACTACGATCAAAATGATGATTGCGAAGGTCTTCGCAATCATCAAGCGCATTAATGTCAAATAATGGATATTGACAATCGCGCTTGGTGTGCCCACCACTTCCGAGGGCAAGCGTCCATGCTGGGGTCCAAAACCCCACTTGGTACGGAACATGACGTTCCATACGACATAGCGAATCAGAAGCAGCGTAAGCCGCTTCTGCACGTTGTTTCTTGGCAGGTGGAGCACCACCTGTCACCTCAAAGTCGTCTTCGCTACGACCTGGCGAATGACGAGGACCAGGAGGAGCTCTACGCTCCTCATACCACCGTTTTACGGAGTTGTCGCTGTCGTAATCGACGGCGTCAGACTCTACTTCGCCATCACTTAACGGCGAAGCAATTCTAGCGGGCTTAAGCTCGCTAGAATCGTTGACAGGGACGGTGTCGTCCTCGCCCTCTTCGGAGTCAGATGACTCTCCGAAGATGTCGTTGGGCTTCTTCTTAGCCACCCGCCTTACGGCAGGTGGAGGCATGGAAGATGTTGCATTCGCGACATCTTCCCGCCCTCTCTTAGACACTGCTTCCGCAGCGTCTACTACGAGAGACAATGGGTCTCTCGGCTTTGTCTTTCTCTTCGACGCTACATTTGTACCATCGGCATTCGATGACACCTCTGCACGTGACGCAGAGGTGGGAGCTGCGTTAGCAGTATCGGCAGCGCTCTTAAGAGCGCCGCCGCGTTTCCCGACCATTTGTTTTATTATGGTCGATAATGGGTAATAACAAAATATCGTTATGACCAACAATTGCCACCGTTCGATTGAAAAATATTCCTTTATATTTTTAGCCAACCAGCTTGAGTGTGGGGGGGGGTGATGTAATGGGGTGCCATTACATAAGTGATATTTGAGTAGAAATATCATTGTTCAGATTTAATGTCTGAAATGTGGAATATTGGATTATAAGTTGTTATAATCCACTTTGAGAACAGATTCTGATATAATTATCGAATCTACAAGTAATCTAATGATAAAGATATCATTCAGACCAGCTTTATACTACATGTTTTTATGATTAGTTTAGATTTAATTATCGTTATTATCTCTAAACCACTAATAATATATCCATTCTTAAACTTACCTTCTTCCTGACACGTAGCATTAAGTTATATATATTTAATATATATACACTTAAGAGAATAATTAATAAATCAATTAGTCTTTACTCATCGTTTATCTAAGGTAAACTAAGGAGGACCAAATTTACATTTGGACCTACTCAATTGCACGCTCCCTCGCTGCAATTTCACAGCGTTAACCGTGTAACAGTTACCCTGTTACACATTTGGTCTAAAATGAACCATAGGGACGGATGAATGCCCAACCACTTACCAACTTGTCTGTAAAGTATGTTTCGGCGGTTCCTTTCAAATAATGTCCCAAAATGTCCACGTTTACCCCTTTATAATTAAAATCCACTAGCACGCTCTGACATGGCTACTTGCCACATGCCCACTCCTTGAAATTTGACCCAAATCATTTATAGACTTCAATACCAGTAAACGCTTTGGTTTTGTAACTTCCTTTCCTTTGCCGAGCGAATTTGCCTTGGAGGCACAAAATTTCCATTTTGTTTACTTTAATTTGCGTTCCAGCGTTGCGCGAACTGCTCGGAACCTTGAGCCATCCTGTTAGGCTGGGGGTATCCATCCCCTCCCAAGCCTCCATCCAGAGATCCCAATTGCCTGCGTCGTTTCTCTCCATTACAAAAAAACTATCCATTTCCCGTGGATTTGTCTCGATCCTTGGCGATTCCAACTTCTGGGTTTAGGGTTTAGTCTCAATCCTTGGCGATTCCAACTTCTCCAATCTCTCCTTCGCCCTCACCATGAGCTTCATCAAATCATTCATTTCTACACATGCTTGATGTCGTGTATCACGAACGTCCACTTCTTGCTTCACTTCAACCCCAGATGGTTCCAAGCCGGTTAAACGGACGTAGCTGGTACCAGGCCGGCTGGTACATCGAGCCCGGCCTGCTCGGCCGGATGACCATCTATCTGAGCCCCCTGGCTGCTGGCGCCAGCACTTCCTGGGCAGCTTCACGTCCGATCCGGTTGCCTCCTTCATCCACTAGAACATTCACCCTCCTTAAGGCTCCTTTCGCTCATACCTTCCAACCAATCCGCCCCTCGGCCGTCCGCCATCCGCGGTCGTCCCGTCCGCATAGCCCGCTAGCCCAACTATCCACGCCTTCAGTCGCGTTCGTCCGGCCTGATTCCAGGCCAGGTGCCCTCCGGCCGCTAGTAGATACATCCGGCGGCCCTCAGATCGCGTCCCCTGTTGATCGGTCCGGGCATCCAGGTAGGGGCGACATTTCCACCAATCAGGTGGGGCCACTATCATTAGTCCGTTAATATCTGGGTCACTTCACCACAGTGGCAACCCACCCGAAAGAGGATTTCGTCAGATGTGGGGGAGAAAATATGAGACTGCAAATCATGGATATCATGGGCAAATAATAGGAAATCTTGTTGAGTTTATAGAATAATTACATGTGGTTGTTGTCAACGAACAAGAGTCGTCTAAGTGTTAAGGAACTTAAAGCTTAGGGCGTATCACGTTAAAGTACGGGTCGATCGCCCAGTACGTCGATCATTAAAACTATAACATTTATTTCGAAGGTGCTTGTCATTCTTTTATATTTGTATTGAACTTTGTGTGATTTAATCGGAACGTTTTCCAATTTAAAATCTTGACAGCATCGCTTCATTTTGCCAAAATGAATGTTTTGAAGAGCAATTCACGAAAATGAAGTTTCTCGGAATGAAACCTGTGTACGAAAAAGCGCTGAATATGAATACTCTGACCCCTACCCGAACACAGCCCAAAGTGTTTTTTTATTTATGCGTTCTTACGACATCATTTCGAATGTGCAGCACGAAAGTAGACAGCATGAAAAACTCTTACTTGTACTTGTTAGCAGAAAACAGTACAAAATTTAAGAGCGGCGAAAAATCAAAATGGAACTCAGACAAACCCGTCGACATGAGGTAATGTAGCCACACTAATTCTTAAGAAGAACGAACTGACGAAAGGCGAGAAGCCAAAGGTGGTAATATCCCACGAAACCAACATATGTCGACGTACGTACTAATTCTTAAGAAGAACGAACTGACGAAAGGCGAGAAGCCAAAGGTGGTAATATCCCACGAA